>BQNB010047550.1:26145-43051 GCA_026074375.1 Tanacetum coccineum | reverse complement strand
TTTTGTGAAAACTTGTGTTTTAGAGAAGGTTTTAGCATAATGTTACTTCAAGTTTTGTCATCAATAAAACAACAAAGATCGCGAAATAGAAATAAACGTTTTTGCCAGTTTATTTGTATTAACAAAAATCATGGTTTGAGAGGTTTGGTTTTGTTTTATCTAATTAAACTAAATTATAATCTAAACTACTTTGGTGATAACTTATATGATAAACAAACGTATTTACTTAATCGTGCACTACTCCTCAGATTGCTTCTCCTAATCATGTTGCTTTGTCACACTTGTGATGACTTGTGTAAGTATTTCCTAAGTCATGAACGAATTACACGAACCCGCCGTCTACGTAATATTCCGTTAAGACAACGCACAAGTAAGGTAGTATGAAGACTATTACCAGGCCCCTAAGAGTACATTGCATGCAATTGAAATATCTTAAGAGGGATCAACCATATTAGGGGTAAGGTAGTATAAAGACTGTTACCGATGGTATCGTTTCTACACACTCGCGTTTCCCTAGACGTCTATGCCAATTTAATATCTTATGGCTAGTTTTCTAAAGCCTAAAGCGCACATCCATCACAAGAAGCAACATTAAAAGGATCTACAATCTAAGTTTCATGCAATCATAAGTAAATACTAATGGATCTAGCCTAGCATGTTATAAGAAGATAAAGAACAACATTCAATCAAGCAATACATAATCATATTGAAAGATTAAAAGGATAGATGAACTTTACTTGATTAAACATGGATTAAAGGCTGTTACAATAGGGTTTTGAGGCCCTAAAGACGGCTTAAAAAGCTATCAAACTCGAATATAAAAGTTAGGGTTCGTCTCCCAAAAGTTACACACTCAAAACGCTAAAATCGGTTTTGTATATATAGGAAAAGCGGTGTGACGGCGTCGGGTTATAGTCGTGACGCCGTCACCACGTCGATTCTTCTATAGGCTTTTTAAGTCGGCTACGTCTTGACACCGTCGCCAAATCTCTAACGCCGTCATCTTGAAAGTCCTGACGCCGTCGCTTAGGATTCGTAATGCCATCTCCACGCACTGTATGCACAGTTCTTCAAATGATTTGTTATAGAGTCGTAGTCTTGTCTGTTTTTTCTCCAAATGAGCCCAAGTCACGTGTATTTCCTCCAAAAGCAATTCGGGTGCTAAAAACATGAAAACAAACAATTAAGCACATAATCTGGGCATATTTGCATGATTTAGAGGGTTAAATGACCTCAAAAAAGTATATAAAATGACACCTCATCAAATACCCCTACACTTGGGATTTTCTTGTCCTCAAGGAAATGGGATTTTCTACATGGACAATAGCAATATTAGGGGCATTTAACCTACTCTTTAAAATCAGTTTACAACACAACCTTCTAGACCTCGTAATTAAAAGCACGAAAAGTATATACTAGCACCTCACATAAGTGTTTGGATTCTCTCTTTCACTCAGGTGTATAATGAATTATAACAATTATAGGAAACGGAAAATTAACGCTCATTACCTGTCATGGCATATAAATTACCATAGGCTTGGTAAAGGATCAAACCTCCACTGCTAGGCGTAAGTATTAGTCATTACAATCAAAGAGGTTTTAAAGGGTTGTGATGTGTAGGTGTAAGATAACATTAATGGAAACAGAAACGGATGAGATATATTTGGGGGTGGCTTTTTGGGTGAATTTGGGGTGAAAGGGTTAGCTAATTATTTATAAGAATACACGCTGATTGGGTTGCTAAGCCAAAGACTCTGACAAAGGTATACAAACTCTACACAACTCTACATCAATCTCTTTTCTTTTTCTTTTCTATTTTTTAGATACATAATACATCACTTGGGGCTTATAAATGCACCCCTACACTTGAGTTTTAGAACTCATAATTACAATCTAACTAATGGTCTGAATTGAGGTGGATCAACATAACATGGAGATTATTTGACAAATATATGGGGGTATTGACTTAACTTTTATTCTCCATTCTTTCGTGAAATAAATACTACCATGAATCCCAATCGTCCCAAAACTGTATTTACAAGGATAAGGACTTAGCAACTGTGTACTTAATAATTAACTTGGGTTAAAACAATAATGTACTAAAAGCGAGTACATACAAGGTAGGCTAAGGCGATTTGGGTGTAACAATTTGTTTAAGGGTTATCAATGCTCTTCATTAATAGTCCGGCTTAACCAGAAAATTACGAGAACCATGAAAAGGATAGGCTCGGAGGGTTTTACTAAGGGAGTCTTGCACTAAAAGTAAGTGAGAAGCACGGTGGTGGATATTTATATACTCGATGTCGACCATCATTAATAAAAATACATGTTTTAAAACACGGTTAAACCCTAGTCGCCCATCTGTTATCATTTTCAGCAATTCACAATTCCTCACTATGGAATGGCGTCCTCGATGCATCATAAAACCCAAGTTCTAGAATTTTAATACACTACCGATACACATCACATAATTTTAAACCGGATACCATGTTCAAGAAAAGGCGACAAATCATACATCATCACATCCGTAAACGACGAACAAACACATACGACTGCATTCAAACCTTAACTCGAACAAGCTAAAGGTAAAATTATCTTGGGTATCAAATATGGATACCCGAAATTCTATAGATCTAAAGGTGAACCTCATATCTTTGGGGTGGAATTTTGAGGGTTTTTGTGCTAGTCATATAAATTCCTATCCAACAGAACCAATTATACCTCATTTTCATCGGTTAGTCATAAAAAAAATTTAAACATCTGGGTTAAAATACTCTGTCTATGGCTTGTTTCGATATATTACCCATCATTTTAAGGACAAAGCAAATGGCAATTGAAAGAATAGTTTCTAAGGCTTTTTTCCCCTACACTTAAGTTGAACATTGTTTCCAATGTTCTTTAGAAGTACCCGTATAAACGAATAAAGGGAAAATAAAACAAGTAAAAGAAATTAGGACTCCCCTGGTTTGCTTAATAATGGAGAAGAAACATGTGATAACTAGTTAAATCGTCCTCCAAGAATCGTCATATAAAACTTCCTAAGAACTTCCAAGCTTTTTCTCATCAAATATAACCTGTAAATCAAAGACAAAGACAACTACACTTGGCGTAAAATCAACGGGACAATGATATATACAACGAAACTTTAGGGTTGACTCTATAAAAGCAATAAATATAGGATGAAAGTAAGGATATAATCATAGGTTTCTGCAGGTTTACAAGAAAATTACAAATTTTGAGTATTGTACAATTTATTTTTCGAAAATAATAGAAAATTTTAGAATTTTTACCAAGCTGGAGACGTGACGTCGTCAAGATAAATCCTAACGCCGTCTCCAGCCAATGTGAAATTTTTTTTGTTTTTCTTGAAAAATTTCCTGTACGCAATTCTATTAGTTATATCATGTGTAAAATACTGCATAAAACCTGAGATTAATCATTACAATCATATGACTCGAAACTGACGTGAATTATTCGAAACAATTTATTTTAAATGTTTGAATTGGTTCTTATAAACCGGATATTTCCCCCTACACTTATGCAAAATACCTTTAATTGTTAATAAGACGAGGTTAAAAACAAAACAAAGCATAATGAAAAATGATTCAAACACATAAGAATAAACAATAAAGAATTAAAACACAAGACACTCCTAAATGCGGGAAAATAAAAGATTGGGTTGCCTCCCAATAAGCGCTTATTTTTGTTCGAGTCACAAGCCTGACTCTACCCTTATTTAACAGATAAATGGGAGGGTTCCCCTACACTCAAGGTCAAGTATAGGTGATAGTAATGGTACACACCATTGTGGTGGAGAGGAGTAATATGTTGGAAAACTTGTTGAAATATATGCTCTAAATGGTGTGAATCTTTAATCCTAACCTTCTCTACTTTTTTTGGCCTAACGGGTAAATAAAGTCCTTTTCCTAGAAAAGAAACTTTTTTAAATTCTAATTCCCAATCATATTTTATCATCTCTAATTTTGAAAAAGCAACACCTAGGGATCCACTATTTCCTAATAAATATGGTTTAAATCTATAATGTTTCTTGGGGTCGTCTAGACATGGATGATAATAGCAATACATATCCTTAAGGTGGAAAGATGTCACGTGAGGTGAAGGTGGTGTATGAATGGTCAAGGGATCTACTATCTTCATCCTAAAACTATTCGGTCTAATTGGTTTTATGGGTGGTTCGAGGCCTCTTTCATCTCCTAGATCTACTTCTAAGGATGGGAAACTAGAAAAGGGTTATGGTTGAGGCTCCGGTTCATCAAAACTAGGAATTTTCCTAGAACTAAGAGGAATGTCATGATTACAATTATTCAAGCCTAAATACTCTAGTGGTGTTTCGCGTAAAGGTTCTATCTCAATCGGGATTCTTATAATCTTTTCTACTTCATCTGGGTAAGTCACGGGCAATGTGTTTTCCTCAAATAATGGGAGGACTCGTGGGGTACTTTGTGGGTTTGGATTTTCCACCTTATCCCATGCTTTACCCCTACACATTTCAACCCAAACCTTCTCATTTCCAAACAATCTTTTTGCTTGAGCCTTCAAATTTGCTAATTCTTGTTCAAAAATAATATTTGGTGGGTTGTCATATTCTTTTTGGCCTTGGGCGAAATTTTCTATGGCTTCCCATGCTTCTTCACCACTTAATTCACTAAGGTTCCCGTCTGCTGCAAAGTCAAGGTCCATTCGGGTATAGTTATAACACCCCCAAAATGGGTCGCAGCGGAATATGGGTCATTGGGGGTGGTACTTCATAGATCAATAACACAAGATATATATAAGAACGACCAAAAAGTCGTTTAAAAACCGATACATTGAATTTAGCAAAGTATTTGTTACAAAAGCCCATAGCTTCACTTGTTCAAAACACATATTACAAAGATTCTAGTTCATAATAATTGTTTCCCAAAATGTAATGCAACCAAGTATTTATGCGTGTGACACCCAAAATATAACCACCAATGTATCCCTTGCACCTCGTGCCGTATTGACCTCCTGAAAAACATTGCTTTAAAACGTCAACAATAATGTTGGTGAATTCATAGGTTTGTAAAATGTATAATGTAGGACCGCAAGATTTTCCCATGATAATGCAACAGATACAAACATCATAAAATGTAATTACGTTTTCCTAAGCTCATGACACTGAAGCTCGACATGTATGAATTGCAATATAAATTGCCAACATTGCCCGTGATGATGTTCTAACCCGCAATATCCTATGTTCGACATGGTATACGTTCGTTTATCCAGTGATAGCTAATCACCCTAAAGGGGATGTCAATCCCAAATAGATCTATTTATAACATTCGCGCTCACAACTAGTAATTGCAGTTCATGATTATGGGCTCAGATAGGTTATCGCTACTTAGGCAAACACGTAATCAAGTTAAAATGTACACTTGCGTCCTATTTGTAAAACATGCATATGTTTCTCACCCCAAAACTTGTAAATCATTCTAATGTAAAACGTGGGGCTATGAACTCACCTCGAGTGAATGAATATCAAGTATATCACAGAAAATGCGTCAGATAAACGCCGAATGCAACCTAATTAATTATAGGCCGTATGAGTACTAAGCACTTTGAGTAACTAACACCATATATAATTCTATATATCTACATCACCATCTAATTGCATTTGAGAAATCGTATTTATAAATTTAAAACGTTTATAAATATTTCATTAGTAAAAACGACGTAACTTTATCGTTTTAAGCCGGTTTCTTACGTTTCTTATGTCCACGCTTTCGTATTAAGATGAGTTATCAAAATATTTCATTTTCATATTTTTAGTCCCCTGGTGAACAGTGGTTTTACTGTTCATATACTTTATAAAATTAGTCGTCGTAAACTCGTAAATGTCGTATTTTATTCGTTTGAATTCTGTTTTTAGTGATTCTTTCGCGCACGTCTTCGTAATTAAAAGTTCTATCTAATTAATGATGTTTTCAAAATAACCATGTCTGAGATGAACAGTAACTTTTATAAAAGTATTTATTATCGTAAACTTGTGTAATTCATAACTCCTTCGTTATTGATCCAAAAATTATGATTTTTAATGTTTTGGAATCCTAAAAATATGTATTATCTGAGAAAAATAATCATTTGTATATATCAGAAGTGAATCTTAAAGAGTTTTTATAAAATTTATTTTATAAACGCGTTTATTATCGCGTAACTTGTAAATTACGTATCTCCTTCGTTATAAATTGGTTTTTTGAGTTTCTTACCTTTTTGGAATCCTCATGAGCTGTAGTATTTTATAAAAATATAAAATGGATACTTTATATTTCGAATTCTAACAGCCCACTTTTATCAATTTCTCAAAATGTGTTTAAAAGTTGTTTTTATAACTTTTTAGTTTAACCACTTTGTTACAAGTCCTTTATAACCATTTATACCATGTGTCTTACATACTTAGGGTCTCTAGTCCATCATTTTTCCAAAGGTTGTCCAAGAATCACAAGATCCATAAGTTTACATACTTATTTGTTCATTAACTTTCTTAAGTATATTGTTTAGGTAACTTGTTTATATAAGCTTTTTATATATAAACCACACTTGTACAATACTTATACATCTATTATAACATGATATTAACATCCATATGTCATATGTAAAAGTGTACCAAAACATAAACAAGTGTAAAAATCCATTTTTATAAGTAAATAAGTTCTTAGATGGTGATTAACTACATAAATATCATATATGCATAAAATCACAAATGTAAAAAGATTAAGGTTTTTAGGTAACCTTAATATGAAGTATGGTGATGAACAACAAGATCTAAACCCTTGTTTAGCAAACAAACGCTAGCTTTCAACACCTTGAAAACCCTAATTTCACCAAAACCCTAATCTTGAACCTTCTTGCTTTAACACTTGTAAACTTTAAAACAAACCTTTTAAACACCTTAGGTTATCGTAGATATGATGTAGGAACACTTTTAATTGTTGTAAATAAAATTTGTATGGATGGTTTATGTGTTTGATATTGAGTCGTAGGTTAGGAGGGTGAAAAAGAGAGGATTTTGTATTGTTTTCACTTTAGAAATAAGATGTGTGTGTTACTTCCACTAGCTAAGGCATTATATACTTCAAGACTTAGTCAAAGAACATCAAGAGGATTTCTAGGAAGACTTTGGTCATTTACTATTAGAGTTAGTATGAAAATATTTATCGGTTCCCTAAATGAGAGATCATCCCATGAGTTCTAGGAAGGTAGATTGAATTTAGATATTATCTTTGGTTCTCTCATCCCTTATCCGGCCATATAGACTTATATGTGATGATATTTTGAAATTTTTGAGTATTGGGTACAATTGTGGGTATTTGTTGAAGCGTAGAAAAGTTTTGGTGGTTCTAGGAATGCCTAAACGTATTTTATCGCGAAACGTAATCACTTTACGTAACCAATAAAAATAAAATGAACAAAGTTAATAATTATACTCAAAATAATTACTCAACACTTGCCTGATGTAAATATTTAAATGTTTGATGCCCGTTTACATTGAACGATGATTTTTAGCTTACGCAATTTAACTTAACAATTACGATTTAAAAGCAAACGCGTACAATACTAGAAATACTAGAAAACACAGGGTGTTATAGTCTTCCCCCGTTAAATGAGCCTTATCCTCAAGGCTTAAGACATGGCACTTGACGACGGTGCAGTCTTTGCGAAGAGATGTGGATATTTCTTTCGAAATTGGTCCTCGCATTCCCATGTAAACTCAGGGCCTCGCCTAGAGTTCCATCGAACCTTGATAATTGGGACACGGCTTTGCCTCAATTGTTTGACTTCGTGGTATGTGCTTAATTACACATACCTTTTAACTATAAAAACGAGCTTAATTAACCAAAAGCGAACATAAAATGCCAAATATATGCTTGTTTTGTGATTTATGTTGTGTAGGTACCGGATATTCACTAAAGGGAAAAATCAAGCTAAAACAGACAAAACCGAGCACGAAATGGAAGATCGTGAAAAAATCAAAGACAAAGTCAACCAAAAAGTCAACCTTGAGAAAGTCATAGTCAAAAGATGAAGCCAAAACCGAAAAAACACTTAATGGGCCCACCCATACCCATCTAATGGACCGGGTCAGCCCATTAGTGCATTATTAAAGATCAAAACTAAGCTTATATAAGCTTAAGGCCCGAACCAAATCTAGCCTAATATAACACTTAACGAGCCCAGCTGTTAAGTCATTTCACCATTAGTCCCTATGGACTGTCCCTGAAACCACTATATAGAAACTCAGGGACTGAGGTTGCCAAGTCCTCAAACCTTTAACACCACAAGGATGATCTATGCAATAGATATATACCACCTAAGGGACTATTCCTGCCAATTACCCTATAACTTTTAAAGTCATACCAAAATTCCCGCTTATTTTCCCCACTATTCATTATCTCCTTCACGTGACCTGTAACCAGACAAAACTATTACCCTCCTAACATTACTCCACTTCACCAATACCAAAGTTCCACCTTGGCAATCCTTTGTATCCCCATTCGTTGAAGAAAAGAGATAAGAAATCAAGGGCTCAGATTCAAGGCTTGATGGGCAAGATGATTCGATGGTCATGATGAAGACTTTGAAGGACTCACACAACAAACACAACAAGCACACATAGCAGCTTGTGCTCCTCTTTAAATAGAAGCTTATTTTTAATTTTAGTGGGATGTAATTTACGATTAGTTAACTTTATTTTTAAATGTCTTTATTTATGTTTTCTTGTCTTTAAATTATTGTCTTTCAATTTTAAGCTTTGTACTCTTTAAATTATTAATGAAATTTCAGTTCTAAATTTTTTTTATACCAATCTGTTTTTAAATTTTTCTTGCAATTCAGCTAATTTATGTTTACAAGTCCTGTATATAAGCTTCTTTAAGCTTATGAACCTGTTTTATACTCATTTAAGTTTTTTTCAACAAGTTTAAGAAAGTACTGTTTCATTAAGAAAGATTTTGGATTTTTAGCATTTTTGGAGCATGGTGAATTATGGATGGCCATAGGTTAGAACCTTATGGGAGGTGTTATGATGACGGTTTAGTGGTATTTATTCAATCTTACAGCTTGGACCACTTGTGAGTTTAAGTTTTCTCATTTTCTAGCTTTGTTACTTTTCAAATTACATTCTAGCTTAATTGTGCTTGAAAGTTGTTGTTCCTTGCTTATTGTTGTTGGTATATCTTAGTTATGGTCTAGTACCTACAAGTTTTGGTTTGAAAAACCCTCAATCAGTTAAAAAATGGTAAAATAAGTTTTTAAGGGGTGTTTGGTTTAGTCTATTTAGGTTTGACTATAAAAAGTCAAAGCTGCATTTATGCCTTGATCAAGCTTAGAGTAGTTATGGTAGTTTTAAAAATCTGTTTTCAAGAGTTTTCAAGTAGTAAAATTTTGTTTCAAGGTTGTGAGATCTCCTAGTTTGCATCTGTGGTATCATTGCTTCCTTAATCTGCTAGATCTTGAATCTTTGTCTTAAGTTATGTTTTAATAGTCTAAAGTAGGGCTGCAAAAAGCTATTTGTCTTTTGAATGAAAACCAAAAAGAGTAAAATTTTGAAAGTGGCCTTTTTCATTAAGCTTTTTCATGGCTTAGTTGAATTTCAAATTCCTTTTTGATTGCTGATTATTGAAGCCTAAAGGGCAAGATTTAATTGTATATAAGCCATTAAGCCATAAGGATCCATTTACTAGCTTAAAATAAGATAGAAAATGTCCCTATGGCTGTTTGGTTGACAATTTTTGGCCAAAAAGCATATATGCTTTTTAAAGCTTATCCAGCTTATTTTTGCTTATTTTTGTTCTTAGTTGCTTATTAGGTTTAGCTTATCATCTTTTCTAGCTTATTTGTCATTTTCAATTGCTTATCAGCTTTAATTCTTAGTTCAAAAAGTTAAAATTAGTTTAAAATATGTCCTTGTGGTTATTTGATTTAAAAAGCTCTTCAGTGCCTTTCTGCTTATTTTCCTAGTTTACTTTTTCTTATCATAGCTTATTAGGTCTGGCTAGTTAACTATCTTTGCTTATTTGCCTGTACATTGTGCTTATTAGTTAAAATAAGCCCATAGTTTAGCCCTTTTTCACATAGTGTAATTTAGCCTCCAGTCACTCTTTTCAGCTTATTTCTGAGCTTATTTTTAAGTTTTAAATTTTTTGTCTTCATTAAAGTTGTGTGTTTACAGCTTATTTATAAGTTGTGTAAAAGAAATTTAGAAAAAAAAAAGCAAAGAGGGAAGGTGGAAGTCCAAGGTGAGCAAGGCTCGAACCTTGGACCTCAACACCCTCAACCTCTTACACACACCACACTACCAGTAGCACCAGTAGGGCTATCTGGTTTTGAGTTGCACAATTAAATACTTATACTCAATTTGGCAGTTTAGCTTATAACCATTTTTAGCTTATTTCTGGCTTATTGTGATAAGCTGTTTTCTCAAATTTATTTTTCTTAGATCAAGCACTCTTCAAAGTACTTTTCACAATTTTTTTAGATTTTTCCTAATTCGTTTAGTATTTTTAGTTAATTTTTTTATTTAAACTGTTTCTAATTCATATTAAATAAAATAAAAATCAAAAAAAATATAATTCTTTTTTTTTAATTTTCTTTTATCATTTAGGATTGTCAAAAATTAATTTTGCTTTCGTAAGGTTAAATTTGTAAAATTTGGTTTTTTAAAGAACGGGATTAGGATCCCGTTATCGTTTTTAGGTTTTAAGCTTTAATTGCCTTTACTTGTTTTTGCTTATTATTAGTAGAAATAGAATCCAAACCAATCATTGACCATTCAAACGCGCGATCACGAACTTAATCTCGATTTTCAATTCACGCCTCGTTGGGAAACGACCCGGGAAGGTTTTTTAGGGTTTTTGCTTTGGATAAAAGTAATAAATCTCTTTAAAAGCCTTACGGAATACTTATCTCTCTATTATTGATCTTATCCTTATTATATATTTATATTATATTATATTTATATATATTAAGCGACGAGTCAATTTTTGGCGCCAATTTTTGCGCCGCTGCCGGGGAGGTGTTTACGCATTATCGAGTTGAAGTTTGTTGTGGCCTTAAAGACCCATCCTTGTGAAGTTATCATTTAGCGTTTGTGAATATTTTCTTCTATATTATAAAAATATAAAATACAAAAAATAATTTTTATTTTCACGATTTTTTTATCAATAATCACAAAAATACTGTTTCCCTAAAGTATTTGTAAAAATACCAAAAAAAAAAACCCAATAAACGATTAAACTTGCCTTATGTCACTTGTGAAGTAACGGCTCACCTTTAAGATATTTACAAACTATAAGAGTGATATAAGGATGGTTTGTTCCCGAGAACTACGACCCAAAGGAACAGGTTTTTTAATAGCTTCCGCTTTCCCCTCCTACCGCTCCTGTTGGGCGTTTTTCTTTTTAGAGATCTAACCGTGAAGCTTGTTGATTATTAGGTTTAAGTTATTCGATCTCGTTTTATCCTTTAATAAAATATGTTGTTTAAAAAACTCAAAAAACCAAAAATAATCTTCTTTTTCTTCTTATCCATTTAATTCTTCTTCTTATCCCTCTATATTGTTTAATTCTTATGGCGTTACTCGATTATCGTTTGAATCCTATTTATACGATTAAAGAGTGTTCGTTTTGTCGATCTTTGTATAATAAAGAATGTTGTTGTTCGAATATGAGTTCCGTTGGCAAATTTGTTCATGATTCTAATAAAGCTCCCGACTCACCACCACATACCCACACGTTTTCGTCCAACCAACGTCATTGCTTTCATTGTAAAGATGTGTTAGGAGATGGTGAATTTTGTCAACGATGTACTTGCATGTGGTGTGCAAGTGGTCTTAGCAAAGAACTTTATTTGATTTGTGCTTCCAGATATGAAAATAATCCGAATTCGAATTCTTTAAATGATTCTCCAAATATTTCCAAAAATGTTTCACAAAGTCCTCCATTAATCGACCATCATTGTTGTTACGGGTGTGGTGATTCGTTAGATGGTATCTTTTGTCAACGACGTACTTATGAGTCTTGTGGGAACGGTGCTCATTATGGTTATAATTGTCCACCGCAAGTTTCAATTATCTCTAATCCGAAACCATGCAACAATCAAACCGTTGATGAGCTCCCACAAACTTTGCCAAGTTTTGATCCGACATGCTATTCTGGATGATTCCACTCCTAATTTTATCGATGATTCTCCTAACGTTTTCAACCCACCTTCACAACCACCGACGTATTCTTGTGAGTTTTGTGGGAACGATGCTCATTATGGTTACGATTGTCCACCTCAAGTTCCATTTATCTATAATCCGGAACCGTGTTACAATCAAGACTTTAATTTCCTATAAAATATTCAGGGTTTTCAACAACAATATATTTGTTGTACCTGCTGTGGGGGCCCGCATAAGACTTTTCAATGTCAACAAGTGATCTTCTACGAACCTTGTTGTGAAAATTGCAGAGGTCCTCATGAGACTTTTCAATGTCAACCAATGAATTATTATGAGCCCAATATTTGTTATGAGTCTAATTATTTCGGTTTTGATCAATTTGAACCCCCACAGCACCCCGTAATTCATCAACCGATTCAAGAAAAAACTTGTGCTAAATTACTAGCAGAGGAACGGGCGGCTAATATCGATCAATCACCTCCTCAAAAAATGAGTATCCAAGATATAGAGGATCTGAAGCAATATTATTTAGATGAAATGAAAAGTTTAATTAATGACTTACAGATTAAAGATTATCGTAATGAGAGAATAGATATTCAGTATAGAAGGGAGTGTGAAATTAGGATTGATGAGCTTAAACAGAATTTTAATGGAATAAGTATTGAAATCAAGAAAAAGGAGAAAGAGCTTCTGCAACAAGAGCAGGCAGCTTATGTTAGAACTTTGCAACAGTTCAATTTTATTTACTACAATGATGACAATGAAAGTTCTATTGCATTGAGTGACGTTATTTCTGAACTTCCTCCGTGTGTTGCAATCACACCTGTTTTATCAACCAAGGAGCCCGATAACTCTCTAAGTATGGGAGACGAGCATCTTGATACTATTCTGGCAATGGAATCAAACGAAGTAATAAAGTCTAGTGTTGAGGACCTTGTCTCAATCCCGAGTGAGTCCGAGGGTATTCCTGACAATATGTGTTATGTGCCTTTTCGTGATAATTCCCCACCTCTTGACATTTCAAAAGATCAATTTGAGGATTTCTCCGATTCTAACGATGATTCTACTTCGATTGATGACGATTCTTTCTCTATTGACAACATCGATTATGTTGAGGCATCACCTCCCCATTCTGAGCTCGTAAGCTTAGAGGAGGTGAAGGATTTTCACCCGGAAGATGGAGAGCTTGAGGACGATGTACTTCGTGAAAAGTTATCGAAAATCAATCTTCTCATTGCTAAGATCGAAGCGTTAAAAGACAATCCCACTCCATCTTCTGATTTTGTGACCAAGTCTCCCTCCACATCTCCTAACTCTTTCCTGGAGGAGACCAACATTTCTTATAATTCTTTACCCGAGTCCGAGACTTTCTGCTTTAATTTGGAAGAGAAAAGTAGTGGCAATCCCACTTCTTATACTGATTTATCTCTTCCAGATTATGAAGCATTCTTTTGTGATAGTGAACCCGATTCGGGGGATTTCACTATGGATTCTTTTGTGATCAAGTCTCCTATCCCCGTTGAGGATGGTGACTCCTTCTTGGAAAAATTTGAAACAACTCCCGAGCTTGAAACTTTTAAATTTGATATTGAAGAGAAGAATAGTGGCAGTACCACTATTCATGCTGATATTTCTCTTTCGGATCTTGAATGTGTTTATTTTAAGAGTGAGCCTGATCCGGGAGATTTGACTTCTATTGACCCCGGGATTCGTGAGAACGTTTCTTCTACGACAAATGTGAATGTACCATTCGAGGATGACCAATCTCCTATCTTCACTTATGTTGTATGGATCTTTTTTTCTTTTCTCACGTATCCCGTTGCTTCTCCATATCTTCTCTCCTCCGGGAATGAAGATACCATTTTTGACCCCGGCATCCCCATTTATCATTCATTTATGCCGGGTGTATCTCATCAGAGTGGAACTTTTATGAAATTTAATGTTTATCTAAACCACTTGAATGAAAGTCTGATGGAGATTTTATCTTCCACTTGCTCCCCCATGGACCAATGAATTCGGGGTCGAGTCAAGTTTGTGACTCGGTTAACAAAAACAAGGCGCTTCGTGGGTGGCAACCCATGCTTATCCTAGTAGTAGTATTAATGAATAAGTGTGTTGTGAGGAGGCTCGCCTCTCCATTTTCCATGTTTTGTGGTTTTTATATTATATGTTCAGGATTGCCCGGATTTTGAAGCCTCTTGTGCTCGCGGTTTTTGTCCTTCGATCACTCGAGCTTCACATCCTCAGCTTCATTTTGGGAATCCAATATCCTAATCTAATCGACTAACGTTTATCTTTGAGCACACTTAATAAAAGGATTTAGATTTACGTAGAGACCCTTCTTTAGCTTTTACGTAGAGACTCCCTGAAAATTATTTGAGCTTAACTTGTTGCTGTATAATTTATAGATTCTAATTCTTTTTGGTTTTGAACCAATTTCAAACCCTCCGCAGATTTATCAGTGATTCTTATGAATTCCAATGAATGATTCATCTAAAAACTCATGAAGACCTTCTACAATGATGAATATTCAATTGATTGACACCTTCGTGAGATTTTCAAGCAAGGTGTACACACCAACCGAATCAAGAACACGTGGGCGTTAACTGTAACCGATTCTTCTAACTTCCCCCAAGCCTTCGCTAGTATCAGAGAGGATTCCAATTTACACTACTACATAATGTAGCAAACGAATTACTCGAGCGACAAGATTCTAATACCTTAAAGATATTAATGCATTTCTTTTCGTCTGAACTGCCTCCGTGTGTTGTAAGCCACACTCCGTTTCTCTTACATCACCCAAGGACCAATATCATGACTGGAACCTCTCTCACTCATAAAACCGGAGGAATTCTTGACCCTCATATTCGTATACGAATCGGGACAGAAGTAATAAAGACTTCCCTAAGTCTACGTTCGAGGGAACTCCCCCCCTAACCCCCCCTTTGTGCGAGTTGTCCACTGCAAAAATCCCAAACACCAAAACCGCTACCAATACGACTACCACTCAAGTAAAAGTCCCCGCAACAGGTAACTTCTCTTTCTAGAACATCGATTGACCCTCTCTAACAAAAATTGTGATGTGCCTTTTCATGGTAATCCGTTATACATGTCACTAGCTATATAGAGTAACTGCGGCATACGAATGTTATACTGGCCCAACTAGACTCCAATGTCTACTCAAGCCATACGGACTGGATTCTTCAGTGCAGGGACAACTACCTGCATGATAGTAAGCGCATATTATATTGCATACAATAATGCCTTCGGCTTTCGGTCAGTATCTTAGAGGGAACAACCCATGAGGGGAACACAATATAGTTATTTAACGAGCCCATGGCACAGGTGTTGTGTTTTTCTTTGAGCAGGAACACGCTACGATGGTTACATTCTCGGATCTCACTTTCTAGAGATAAAGCGGGCATACATACAAGCTACGTCGTAGTTTCATGAACTTAGAGTACAATTGTAATCATATTTTTTATACTCACTTGAGCAAACGTGGATACATTATTTGTGCCTTAAAACAAAGTAGAAATAGAAACTTGAAACATTTCTTGGTGACACATTAACATTGGTCATTCATTCTTTATAAATCTTTGAGAATTTATTACATGTGGTACTGTGTAATGATACATGGCGGCGCGATAAGAGCATTTGAAACTTACTTCATAAGATATATACCTATAATCTATGAGCAACATCACCAAGCTTTAATGTATGACTCCGTTTAAGCATGTTTATCATTTCTCTACATGACAATTAGAATTCTTAGATTCTCTTCTTTTGATTGGCGTCAAGTCTTTACTACTACAAGCTTTCTCAGGAGTGATGCTCTCTCTATTGGGACATATTCTACACTATTATTTTGATATCAGAAAATCTCAATCAAGATATGTTTTTCAAATCGACACCAATTATTAGTGGTCGTAGATCTCTTGTACTAGCGCTGTGTATATGCGTAAAGTAGCCACCCCATGTGAGTAACTTCTCTGTGATTTTCCCTCCTTTGGGGTTCCCTCCAAAAGCAACATATCCTCCATCTATCTCTTCATAGTCAGTAAGATAGGACATGTTCCCTGTCATGTGCCTTGAGCATCCACTATCAATCACTCATTGATCTTGTAAATCTACTTATGGATTGCCTTGCACATTAGTTAAGAAAATCAATTTCTTTTGGGGACCCAAGCCATCACTGACTTGGATCTGCCTTGTGCATCAACATAATCAAACTTTTTTAGGGTGATTGATGCACGACTATGTTTAGAAACATGGTATAAAACTTTAGTCTTTGGTTTCCAAACCCAACAAGCTGAGGCCTTAACAGCATTAACATTATTTCCCTTAACAACATTAACTACTGCTTTTGGCCTAGCAGCATTAACTACTGCTTTTGGCCTAGCAGCATTAATATCCTTAACAGTATTAACCCTCTGATTAAAATTACTATTTTTAAGCACTATTCATTATTATTTTTGGGTAAGCACTATTAACTTGTCTGGCAGTATTAAGTGATACTAAGCCAGACTTTATTAGTACTTCTCTTAGAACCATGTTCTTTTTAGGGCCGGGGTGAGTCTTTTTGCCAAAATTATGATGATTCACGCTTTTAGCATTATTACAAATAGGTTTTGTATTTTGAAACTGTTTTTGATTCACCTTTTCACCATCTACCTGCAAGTGATCAAAACTTCCACAAATATAACA
>BQNB010047550.1:0-25096 GCA_026074375.1 Tanacetum coccineum | reverse complement strand
CCGTCTCACTTAGAATATGCTTTCTTGGAAGAAAATGACAAGTTACTAGTAATTATTGCAAAAGGTTTAAAAAATGATGAAAAAGATGCTTCCTTAAAGGTGCTCAAATCTCATAAAAGGCCATTGCTTGGAAAATCACCGACATCAATGGTATCGACCCTTGTTTTTGTACACATAAAATCTTGATGGAGGATGATTACAAACCTACAGTTCAAAGTCAAAGACGAGTTAACCCAAAAATTCACGAGGTAATAAAAAAGGAGGTCCTAAAACTTCTTGATGCCAGAATAATTTACCCGATCTCTAACAGCCCATGGGTTAGTCAAATGCATTGTGTTCCAAAGAAAGGCGGAATAACCGTTGTTGCTAATGAAGAGAATGAATTAATTCTGACACGTTTAGTTACCAGGTGGAGAGTTTGTATCGACTATAGGAAGTTAAATGAAGCGACTTGAAAAGATCATTTTCTATTACCATTTATGGATCAAATGTTAGAAAGATTAGCCAGAAATGAGTTTTATTGATTTCTAGATGGATTTTCGGGATATTTCCAAATACCAATAGATCCCCAAGACCAAGAGAAAACTACTTTCACATGCCCGTATGAAACTTTCGTGTACCGTCGCATGCCATTTAGCTTGTGTAATGCTCCAAGTACTTTCCAACGGTGTATGTTAGCCTCAAAATATTGAGTCAAACATGAAGTTCGTTCATTATGTATTTAAGTCTCGGTCAATCAATTAGTTAACGTTGTAATAGGAAAGTATCGGGAATCAGGCTCGATAGTTAATCTAATATTGTATATGTTTCGGGTTTAATCCCAAGCAAAACCCGAGCCCGGGTCCTAGTCAAATATCCCGAACGTCACTTAATGTGTCGGGGTATATAGATATCTTTTCCACTTGGAAAAGAAGCAGATATAACTTTTTCATTTCTAAATAATATCTCTAATTCTCTCTCAACTCTCTCACTAGTTTCTCTCTCTAGAAATCATCTCTCTTTCTCTTTTCTTGATCGATTCGTGGTTCGTTATATGAAGTGGAAGTGATAATCGGGATCCTACAGCAAGGATGTGTGTTGTAAGTGCGCCTGTATTCCAGCATGACTACAATCACACATAGGATTCCAGATGATCGATATTTCACCAACTTCTTCGATTCCTTTGCAGTGAGGTCATGTGAAAAATATAGGAAAAACATGCAAAATTCTATCTCGGTTTCTACGGTTAATTAAATAAGCTAAATAAACTATACAAGAGACCAATACGCCGTATCCATAAACTGGAATACGCCGTATTAAGAAACCTGTAAAAAGTATCTAAATACGAATCAGTCTGTTGAATACGCCGTATCATATACATGAATACGCCGTATTGACAGATATGACAATAATGTTTAAAGTGCATAAAAATAAAGGACTGATAACGTCTAGACATTCAGTATGCCGTATGGTATGGAGCAGATCCGCTGTATTGATGTCTGGGAAGACAGACTCGATAAAAATAAATAACAATCTGGGTTGTCTCCCGGGAAGCACATTTCTTTCAACTAGTCTTTAAGTTAGACTTTTTCCTTCCAGCTCCTTCACACTTGTATATACTCTCTTTTAATTCCTCTCTTGATTTGGATAGATTGCTAGGTTTCGTAATCTATCAACGAGCTATGGTGCTAAACTTACTGCTAGGCTTGTTCTATCATGCATAAACAAGTCAAAACGTCTATCATAATATATACACAAAAATATAGGAACGTGTTTAAAGTTAGATACATCACGACATGCATAATAAATGTACAAAAGATAGAAACAAAAAGATAAGGAGTAGAGATCATGGATCTGGCTGCTCGTCCTGCTGGGCTATAAAGGTGCTGGGACCGTTGGTCCTGCCTCTGGTACGCCTCTCGAAGACCTCTGGGTAACTCCCTTAAAAGGTCCCATCGAATGCCTGATAGGTACGCTCGTTAGCCTCCATGAGCTGCGTCATGCAACTAATCATCCATGTTGAGAATCTACCCTAATCGGCCATCGGGATCTCCACAAGTCCCCACAAACTCTTGACATACTGACATAGCCTTGTATCTCCTCCTCAAGGCTCCCTAATATCTTGGGCATAGTCTTACCTTCAGCTGGTGGTGGTGGTGAGGGTGCATGTATGGGTGCTGGAACAGCCTGAGCACCCTCATCAATATCTGGGGCATCCTCAGCACCCCCTAGGGCAGCGGCCGCAGCAATTGGCTGCCTCTTCGCGCCCTGAGCGACCCAAGCCCAGTCATCTCCTACCTCCATATAAATGTTAAGCTTAACAAGCTCACCCATGTCAATCAATGGTAACTCACAAGTCACAATGAATAATCCTCTCAGCCCATCATCACTGACCAGACCAAAGTGATGAGCAAGACGCCTAATAAAATGTCCTCCTAATAACCTGGCAGCGTTCTTCCTCCCCTCAGCGTGCATGAACAAGTACCATGCTAATAAATACGGGACGTTAGCTGCCTCCCGGTCCATGCTACGTAGATAGAATAGGTCAGTGGCAGTCACCTTTTCAGGTGCCTGCCCCCTCCCAGAAATGTTATATGAGATCAACCTGTGGCACAGCCTACGAACCGGATCTTTGATGTATGTATAAGAGGGAGCGGATCTCAAAAATTCCCTATCAGAAGAAATCTCTATCCAGTAACCACTAAGATCCCCCTTATCGGGGATCACTCTCTCACTCCTTAACCAATATGCCTTAAATCCGTCCTCTGCCATCTCCTCGGCAGTATGCAAACCTAGAGCTAGAATAAATTGTCTCCAAGTCATACTACGTCTAGCTCCTCCCAACTGAAAATACAAAGTATCAGCGACATCTAACCCCATCTCACTACCGATCTTGCAAGTGCTAAAGAACTCGAGTAAAAACTCATGAACTAAAGATGCTCAGATCTCAAACAACCTCCTCCAAGTATGACTCATAAATATCTCCTGTCCATCGTCCCCAGTATATACCATCCTCAACCTCTCAGCCAAATCCTGTCTCATATCAGGAGTCAATCCCTCAAAATCTAGTATATGCACTCGGTTAACCTACCTCCCGAATATCGTCTTAAGCCTCTGCTCAAATTCGTGTACTATCTCCTTGATGTATCCCTCCACCTGATAACGAAGCCAAAAGTGTCTCTGATCACGAGGTGGAAGAGCCATATCTGCAAAATCAACGAGATTAGTGCGAAGATTATAAATTTTAAACATTCTGTTCTAAGAAAGGATACGGCGTATTCAGAAATGGATACGCCGTATAGAGATCAGTTTAGTGAATACGCCATATGGATATAAGTTAATATGACGTATGGGATTTAAAATGCATGTATCTTTATCTGATCAATACGTCGTATCCATGTTTAGTGGATACGCCGTATTGCTCTACAGTTTAAAAATGAAAGGGGTTTCCATTATTACCTATTTTGACTGATTACACCAAAACAATAATACTTGTTACAACTCTAAGAGAATAAGGGGAAACCTAATTAAATGGTTCTATGGTAAAACATCTAATCCTCAAAACCAAACCTTAACCCTAATCGAAATTAAAAAAAAGAATGGAAATAGGGATGAATTCGGGTTCCTTACCTTATGGTGATGAATCGAGAGAGATATAAACACAGAGGGAAGGGGTTGGATTCTCCAAGAATTTTTTTGCGGTTAAAATTTTTAAGTGAGAGTGAAAAGGTGTGTGTAAATGGCTCAATCTGGTATATCAGTTGGGGTTTTATACCCAAACTCGATACGTCGTGTTGGTGTTTGTCCAATACGCCGTATTGGGCCAATTTTTGTTAACTTGCTCAACTTAAGTTAAAACAGTGGATACGCCGTATAGGTGTTTACCTAATACGTCGTATCCATTCTTGGAGACCAATTTTCCTAATTCAAACAAAGTAAAGAAAACGTACATTGGCCTCCGCAACATTCTTGTGTAAACGCCATCCTTATAATACCGTTTAGGGTCGAACAGGATGCCAAACAGCACATACAAATTCTTAATAAGATTTAATAGCATCCCATTGACAAGATAATTCCAAGCCACGATATTTACATTTAATTCCAGGATAAAATCTTCCATAATGAAATTTTTATTGATTTTATCGTGACTTGCTTCTAGAAATTTCTTCTGTCCTTGTGTATTTACATTACCCCCCGACGATTGTATTATATCGATCTCATTATCATCATTGTCCTTATCTGACTTTAGATTATCAGGATAAATTATGTTGAAAAGGAATAGATCATTAAAGTACAAAACGTTTTGTTCTACTTCATCATATTTTGACAATGATGTTTCATTTTTTAAATCAAATTCATCGATATGTTGAGGCTTTAAAGTGGGTTCAGTTAAGAAATCTGATTTAGACGTTAGAGCATCATTGTAAACAATGGCTGGAAATTCATTCTCAAAATCTTTAAAGAAGTCTAAATCATTAAAATAACTTACCGTAGGCTCGGGCGATGGAAACGAAGGCATATTGACTTTTTCATTATCATTTTCCGAATCCGTTTTCAAATCATTGACGAAAATTATTTTATAAGAAAACGAGTTTTGGTCAAAGATTACCATGTAATCTTCATCGTCGGATTCGTCAAACGATATTCTAAAGTCAATTTCATTGTTGTTAAGAGAACTTACCGTGGGTTCACAAGAGAGTGTTTTTTCAGATGATAACTCGTCATTAAAGACTATAGCTAGGAATTCGGTTTCAACGGATCTAAGGTCGTGAATGTCTTCATCATACTAGATCTTACCATACTTAGCAATTTCCCATTTATACACCTTACCATGCCGACAAGCTTTTTCTTCTTCAAGCCTGATGTATTCTTCCATAGTAATGTTCGGGTCGTCCATCCTGTAATAAACTTACTAGGAAAGAAAACCGTCAAATAACTTATACGTCGTATTCATAAACTGAATACGCCGTATTACATAAACACAATAGGCAAACAAACAGGAATATAAACTATTCTAAACTACACTAATCCTAAGGGTTAGATTAATCTAATGTTAAAAACTAAAATATCAAATAAAAATCAAGATTAAATTTTTCACTCCCCGGCAACGGCACCAAAAACTTGATGTGTCGTTGTGTGGTGTGTAATTTTTTGATTTCAAGTTTTAAATTTATATTTTGCCGACTTTACCAAAAACAACACTTTAACAGGCAGTGTACTCGGTCAGATGGGAGTTTCGTGGTAACTAAGGTGTCGATCACTAAGAGCGAGGAACAATCTTTTAATTTATTAATATTTTGGTTATCTAAACTAAGTTAATTCTATTCTATGTTAAACCTATGCTAAACCTATTTTAATCCTAAATCTAACGGATAAGGGGGTTTTTCAGCCTGAGAGACTGGCACGGGTTTTGTGGTGACTAAAATCAACTTAAGACACTAAAACACACGCAAGCAAATTAACAAAAGATAAAAGAGCGGTCTAGCCAAATATAAAAAAATTGTATTAATCTAATCAGAACGTTGATTTGTTTATTTAGTGCAATGATTACTCATCTCGAGGCGGCATATCATTCTTAAGACTTATGCGGTACTTCTTCGTAAGACCTAGATACGAAGAATTCTATCACAATTACATGTATCCGCATAAAGCATCCATATTTGATGATTATAATCTATCTTATGGATTAAAGCAATGGTGATCTTGTTAAACCCTACCTCATAGAGACTTTACCCACTTACTGCTTAAAGGCAATTCATACACTAGTAGTTCACTAACCAAGTATTTATCAATTAATTAAGAATGTACTCGTTGATCCCTGGGGTCACCTGCCGGTCCAACTAAGTTCACAATCTAAGGGTAAAGATAGATTATTATTCATGATCCTATTGGTCTAGATGTATAAATTACTATATGGAGAGCCATCCCGACATCTAGATTACTTGGTCCGTATCACTAGATCCAGTTGAATGATAGGTCGCATACAAAAGCACGTAAACAAGCATAAACTGATAAGCATAAACAAGCAATCAACGATAAACTAAGCAATCGAGATAAACAAACCAAACATTCAGATCTTCATACTAATGGCTAATACCCGAAAGTATTAGCCTTCAAACGTCATAATCAATACAAAAGTAATAATTTAGCCAAGGTAAACTAACTGAGTTAACGAATGATACCAAAAACTGAACGATTACAAGAGTATAGGAGATTACAAGTTGTTTCCTATGGAATTAATCAAGTTGCAAGACCTCTTCTGCTCTTCTTCTACTCTGAAAATCGACTTTTATGGTTTAGGTATCGAAAATATGATTTAGCACCCTTAAAAGTCGTTTTTGAGTTTTATATTTATAAGGTCTGGAAAAAGGTCAATACGGCGTATCAAAAGGCTTCGATACGGCGTATTGGAGATTTCTTGGAGTAGGGACCACGTTTGATATCTTTCAGAATATTTTATTTCCATAGCTTGAATACGACGTATTGGTCTTCCCTGGATATGGCGTATTGATCTTGTTTCCTTCGTGGTCTTTTTTGAAATGCAGGCACAGATACGCTGTATCTTCCTTGATGGATACGGCGTATTGGATGTCAGAACAGTAATCTTCAAATATCTTCGTTTAAGCTCCAGAATGCGTGCCTTTTTGCTAATCTTCACCAAGTACTCTATAATTACTACAATTGTCAAATACAAATGATTAAGTAACAATGCTTTGCAATAATTATACAAAATAGGTTATTTACATGGGATAAATAATGCTATAAAAGTGACGTTATTTGATGTCATCATCACTTTATACACTTTTTGTGGTCATTTAACCCCCTAAATCATGCAAATTTGCCCAAATTATGTGCTTAATCGTTTGTTTTATTGTTTTTAGCATTTGGATGGCATTTGGAGGAAATACACGTGACTTGGGCATAATTGGAGAAGAAACGAACAAGACTACGACTCTACACCAACTATCCTGAAGAAAAGCATACAGTGCGTGGAGACGACATAGCCAATTACAAGCGACGACATCAAAGTTATCAAGTGACGACATCATGGAATTCTAGACGGCTTTAGAACGAAGCCGACTTAAAAAACCCTAAAATACCATTGCGGCACGACGACGTCAGGAACATAAAGCGATGCCGTCGCGCTTGTTTTCTTATATATACAAATCCGTTTTTAGGGTTTTAGTGTGTAACTTTTGAGAGACGAACCCTAGTTTTAGAAGACGACTTTGGCAGCCTTTAGGCTCGTTTTTAGGGTGTCAAAACCCTCTTGTAACAGCCTTCACTGCATGATTTAATCAAGTGAAGTTTATTTATCCTTTATCACTTAATATGTCTATGTGTTTTGTGATAGATTCTTATCCTTCTCCTTTATTTGCCATGCAAGGCTAGATCTATTAGTATTTACTTATGATTGCATGAAACTTATATTGTAGATCCTTTTAATGTTGCTTCTTGTGATGGATGTGCGCGTTAGGCTTTAGAAAACTAGCCATAAGCTATTAAATTGGCATAGACGTCTAGGGAAACGTTTAACAGTTTGCATTTTCATGTCATTTTATGTCAATAAATATTCAACTATTTATTTTAAACTTTTACGCATTCACTTTTAGTTTCAACCATTTAGTTAAATCGCGTAAACTAAAAATAAACAATCAACTTAAACCGCCATCAAACAAATAAAAATTTACGTCAAACAAGTGTTATTTTATTTTTACGAAGATAATTTATTACTTTTCACTTTTTATTTTTGTCAGTTACGTAAAATGTTTACGTTTCGCAATAAAATACATTTATGCATACACGGAAGCACCAATACCTATCTATACTTCAACAAATGCCCACTTTTATACCTAATACCCAAAAATTAAATCATTCTACACTTATAAACACCCCATGGCCGGTTCTCCAAAGTATAACACACAAATAAATCACAAAGTCTCCACTAAGGTCACTTCATTCTAGTTATTAACCAACATGTAAACCTTAAAAACTATTTCTCTATAAATTGTCAAATCCCTTGTGTCCTCCCTTGTTCCTAGTCGTTCCTTCCTCCTAAGGAGGAGGAGAGCTCTTATAAACTTGTCCATTAAACACCTTTCATTGCTATCAACCATTGTTTTGCTAATGGTTTTGATAATTAATTAATACGTTGTTAAAAAGGATAGTAGCGTACCTTGTTAGAATTATACACACACATTTCACTAGTCAAATTAATCAAAATTTTCTATCTTGCTTCCTTTAATAAATACCTACGGCCATAAACGTTGTGCAATAGAAGATCAGAGAAGAGAGAAGAAGATTCAGTTGATGTAAACATTTATTGTTTTTGATTTAGCAGAAGGGCTACCATAGATTATAACTTGTTTGTAGTTATCAAGGTTTAATTTATAAGGTTGTATTCTTTTGCCAAGGTGATTTGGAAGCTTGGGTTTATTTATACAAGGGTTTATACAAGGAAGATTATTAGGGTTTTCAAAGAAAAGTTAAGGGTTTCTTACAAGTATTTTGGGTTTAAGCTTGGGTATAATTTATGTTCTTCATCTTCATCCATTCTCTTAAGGTCTAACATAAACCCTACTCTTTTAGTTACTTCATTTTCATACTTATATAATTGTTATATTGTTTAATCATCATCTAGTATGTATTTTATAAGTTATAAAATAGAATAAGCATGAACATGTTTCGAATATATATTTAACTATGATGAAACTATGTTTAAAATGTGTTAGAATGCAAGAACATATTTTATACAAGTGTTGGATAATTTATATAATTAATTTGGTGAATTAATTGTTAAATGTTAATTTATAAAGTTTATAAATGAATAATTGATAAGGACATTATATTTGGACTTTTGGACGTAAATGAAGGGCAAAAATTAAGAAGACCTAAAGTATGCAAGAAATGTGGTGTTAATTAATTTGGAGGACTTGTAATAATTTTATCATGTTATAATTTATAAAACAAGTTATAAATTATATTTAATACACATATATTTTATACCTACTGTTAGAATACAAATTTTTATAAAACATAACACCTTAGATTTAAATAGTACATTTCACAAGGATTTCGTGCATATAAGAAACTTGAAAAACGGAGCTATAACGAAGAAGTTATGAATTTTCCAAGATTACAATAATTAATTATATAAAAAGTATTTTTATAAAAGTTATTTTATAAAAACTATGACTGTACAGAATTTTATAAATTCTGTAAATATTTTATAATGATAGATCATTTCAATTGGAAACCGTGGATATAAAGAACGTTAGAAACGAAATTAAAACGAAGGAGATACAATTTTCGCAAGATTAATATATAAAAATAGTTTTATAAAAACAATTTGATGTTACTGTTTCGGTACAGGTTTTTACAAAATCTGTGACCATTTTATTTTGATAGATCATCTCGACACGATTTCGTACATATAAAGAACGCGTAAAACAGAGCTAAAACGAGTGATTTATGAGTTTTTAAAGATTTCAATTTAATTAGAAATTATAAAGGCAAATAACTTTTATAAATATATTTATCCACTTTTATAAAAATACAAAGTTGCTGTTAGAAATATAAAAAGTGATTTACGAGTGTTTTCGGGTCTGTTTGGGCTATAAAACGTTAAGAACCAATGTAGTATTACTTATATAATGTTTATATAAGTTTTTAACTTTATAAATATTATTTTATGAAACAATTAAATCATTTATATAATATCATTATATAAATACAAAAAAATGTTAAATCAAGTATTATTAACAAATAATCAATTGTTAGACAAAGATGACATTTTTAAAAATACAAATATGTTAGGAATTATGGACTTCTAAAACTTAGTGTTGCTGATTCAACTTGATACTGCTGGTGATGGTTAGTGCTGCTGATGAAGATTCGTGAAAACAGTCTAAGTTGTTAGTACTGTTAGTTAGTACTGCCAGTACATTGTTAGTACTGCCAGTATAGTTAATACTGTTAGTTAATAGTTAGTGTTGTTACTCTTATATAGTTAGTATTGCTATTATGATATGCATGAGTTAAATTAGGAATAGATATGTCATAGTACGCGTTTTGTAAGCCCATTAGGGTTTCCTTAGTGTATAAAAAGAACCCTACGGCATAGTTAGAGATATATACATAATTCATATCTCATAGTTAGTTATTCTATAACCTAGACAGAATATTAACAATCAATATATTTAAAGTTTAGTATTCATTGTTCTTCTTAGTATTATAAGTTAGATTTCGCATAACTTGTAGTATACACAATCATAGTTTCTCTTATAGTAAGTTTGGATTTATCCAGGTTAACTAAGCTTTAACAAGCTAAGAAGATCCGTTCATTAGGATCAACAAGTGGTATCAGAGCTTGTTGAGAAACTCTAAATAAGAAGAACACTAAATCTACACAAGATCTCATAATCAAAGAGAAGATGGAATCACATTCAGAAACTACTCAAACAGTGTCTGCACTAAAACTTCCAGTACTCAAAACTAGAGATTATGATCTATGGAGCATGAGAATGGAGCAATATCTTACTCACCCTGATTATGCTCTTTTGGAGGTTATTGTGAATGATGTTGCACCTGCTATTACATCAGCTAGTACTGAAGGTCTCATTCCTCCCAAAACTGCTAAACAAAAGCTAGCAAGAAAGAATGAATTGAAAGCAAAAAGCACTTTGTTGTTAGCCATTCCTGATGAGCACCTATTGAAGTTTTATGGAATCAAGGATGCAAAGACCCTATGGGAAGCTATCAAGACCAGGTTTGGAGGCAACAAAGAATAAAAAAAATGCAGAAAACCATTCTGAAGCAGCAATATGAGAATTTTACTGCATCAAGATCTGAAGGACTGGATAAAACCTATGATAGGTTTCAGAAACTCATCAGCCAATTGGAAATTCATGGTGAAATTATCTCCCAGGAAGATGCAAATCTTAAGTTATTAAGAAGTCTACCATTAGCTTGGAACAATATTGCCTTGATCATGAGAAACAAATCTGATCTAGACACAATGAGCATGGATGACTTGTACAACAACTTGAAGGTGTATGAAGCTAAGATTAAAAGCCAATCAAGCTCAAGTTTAAATTCTCAGAATGTGGCTTTTGTATCTTCAGAAAACACTAGCAGTACTAATGAAGCAGTTAATACTGCTCATGAAGTTTCTACTGCTAACTCACATGGACAAGCTTCTTCCTCATCCTATGCTGATGATGTCATGTTTTCCTTCTTTGTCAGTCAATCTAATAGTCAACAGTTGGACAATGAAGACCTGAATCATATTGATACTGATGATCTTGAAGAGATGGATCTCAAATGGCAGGTGGCCATGCTTACCATGAGAGTGAAGAGATTCTTAAAGAAGATAGGAAGAAATCTGAACTTCAATGGCAAAGAAACTGTTGGCTTTGATAAGACAAAGGTTGAATGTTACAACTGTCATAGGAGAGGTCACTTTGCTAGAGAATGCAGGGCACCACAGAATCAGGGAAATAGAAATGGAGATGTTCCAAGAAGAATTGTACCAATAGGTACTCCTGCAAATGCCTTGGTTGTTCAAGATGGGATATGTGGTTATGATTGGAGCTTTCAAGCTGAAGAAGGACCCACAGACTTTGCTCTAATGGCCTATTTATCTCAGGTTCATCCAGTTCATCAAGTTTAGACTTTGAGGTATCCACTTGCTCCAAAGCTTGCTTAAAACCCTGTGAGTCCTTAAAAGAACACTTTGATAAACAGAAAGAGCAGCTTAAAAAATATAACCTAGAAATTATGGGTTATCAATTAGGCTTAGAATCATTAGAAGCTAGAATTGTTATTCATAAAAAAAATGAAGCTGTTTATGAGGAAGACATTGAATTTTTGAAATATGATGTTAAGGTAAGAGACAATTCTATTACAGAGCTTAAAAATCAGTTTGCAGAGGCTTTAAGAGAAAAGGATGATTTGAAACTTAAATTAGAAAAGTTTGAAACATCATCTAAGAATCTAACTTCGAGAATGGCAAAAAACTAGTCATAAACATTGAGGACCCAAAAAGTGGAAATGAGTAATTAAATTCAAAAAACTTGTTTCAGCAACTCCGATTATGTAAAATTCAAAGTTCTGGAATTTTGAACCAAACTTTGATGTGACGAGCGGTCGTTTCGGGCTTACAAATTGATTATAAAAGAATTGTTTGGATTTAAAGGGCTTCTTTCTTTTTAAAAACCTTTAAGATATTTTAGCGAAATAGTTTTTGGCAAAATAGTTTTGGCGAGATAGTTGTATACCACTTTGTTTAAAACACTTAACCACTAAATCAACCATATAATCATCTAATTATGTCTACCTTAAACCCATGATGTTCTTGCTGTTGGTTTTGAAAACCATCCACCTACGCTGGAAAAAGGAAGCTACGAGACATGGAAAAGTAGACCGCTTCTTTAAGTGGAAGGGAAATACTATGGACAACTTTAAAAGAACTCTATTCTTAATGGTTCGTATGAATTCAAAGAGATTGATGATCCGGGTAATCCTGAAGCAAGAAGACCAACAGGTAAACGAAAGCAAACTTTGGCTGACTTGAATGAGACTGAGAGGAAACAAGTTGAAGCTAATATAAAGGCTGTCAATCTAGTTCTGCAAGGGCTACCAAACGATATCTATTGTCTTCTGAATCATAGAAACCAACTAACTCAAAATGGAATCAATTTCAGGAGCTTATGGAAGGAACTGAGTTGACTAAGCAAGAACAAGAAACTAAGTTAGTAGATGAATTTGATGAGTTCACATTAGAAAATGGAGAGTCAATTCAAACGTATTATCTGAGATTTTCCAAGATGATGAATGATATGATAATTAATGGCATTGAGATGAGTCAGATTCAAGTAAACATTAAGTTTCTAAACCACCTTCAACCTGAATGGAAGTTATATGTGACAGTTGTCAAACAAACTAATGATCTTCACAAAGTTAACTATGATCAATTGTTTGCCTACCTCAACCAGAATCAGGATGAAGCAAATGAAATTCAAGCAGAGCGGGCTGTCAGACATCATGACCCACTTGCACTAGTTGCCAATACCTACAATACACCACAACTATCTCCTTACACTAATCAAGCATCACAATACAATAAACAAATGTCATACAAACCACGACAATCACATGAACCTGTTGATAAAAAACAATCACTTGTATCACCAACATCATCAAGCAACTAGACCAGTCAAGAACCTAAATTACTATAACTTGCAATACCAACATTTGAACCAAATGACAATCTAATTGAGAGTCTCAACAAAGCTATGTTTTTTATTAGTAAGGAGTTTAGTTTAAAATAGCCATCCACCAACAACCAAGTCAAAACTTCGTCAAACCAAAAGAATCGAGCTAATGTTCAAGATGGAAGGGTTACAGTACAAAGGGTACAAGGGCGATAGACTGGGAAGGCTGAAAATGTTGGGAATTATACTAGAAATGCAGGGAATGCTACTGGATATGCAGGGAATGTGACTAAAGATGCTGGGAATGCTATATATGTTAGGAATAATGTGATTAGTACTGTTGGGGATTATGAGAATGTTAATGCAATGAAGGTGATTAAGTGCAATAATTGCAAAGGAACAATATATTATGCAAGGCAGTGCACTAAGAAGAAAAGAGTGATGCATTCCACTTGGTTTAGAGATAAGATGTTGTTAGCAAAGAATGAGGAAGCTGGGATCCCACTTGAGGATGATGAACATAGATCGTCTGAATGAGTTTGACTCATATTGCGAGGAGGATTTAAGTGCAAGCGCTATCTTCATGGCAAAGCTTACAACAGTTTGATCAGACACTGATAATGATGAGGGTTCTTCTTATGACACATATGCACTTTCAGAGGTACCCAATTACGACAAGTATTATTTGAATGACACGTTTAATCTGTTTTCTCATGAAAGGGAACATTATGAAAGAGTCAAAGTTTTTGGGAAACAATCACAATTTGAAATTGCACTAAAAACTCAAGAAAAAGATCTGGAAAAAGAACTTCAAGCACATATTATTGTCATAATGATAAAGTGGATGCTTTTCAAAAGGAAATTTTTGAACTTAAAAAATAAACTATCAAGAAAAGTGGAAACTAATTCCTTTCTCATAAACAATATGGAAGTGTTGAAACAAGAGTATACAAAAAGAGAAGATAAATATCTTGATGAAATTTGTGGTTTGAAAGCAACGACAAAAGAACTTGAAAACCTTGTTTATAAATGGGTCAATCAATTTAAACAGTACACATGTTGACTTCAAAACCACATTCTTTTTATCATAATGAAAGTAAAGTGGCTCTTGGGTATCAAAATTCATTGTATCTGCAACAAGCTCAAAAGAAACAAATTTTCTAAGAAACCTAATTCTATTAATGTGTATGATTCTTAAGAAACTTTGTGACTTGTTGAAGAGAGCCGATCAAAAATGAAAGAAAACAAATAAAGCCAATTGATTATTCAAAGTTAAACAAACTTTATAATGATTTTGTTCCACGGAAAGAACTTTCTTCAGAACATAGTTATTTTTCACCAATTTTAGAAAAGTCAATTGTTTAAGTCAAAATTATAAAAGAGCCTCCAAAACCACTTCCTAAAACAAGCAAAGCAAAAAGACTTTTAACAGTTTTAAATTACATGTTACTACTCTTGAAGACGTTGTAAAAGACAAAATGTTTTTAGCAAGTGACAATTAGAATAATGGATTTGCATTGGACATCAAAAATGTTTTTTATAAAAGATGTAAAACCTGTTGTCGACTCACTAAGAGTATGTACAATGAATTTTGAAAATGAGCTCAATGCAAAAATTTTGGAAATGTTGGAAGTCTTTGAATTAATGGAAAGAGAAGTTAACGAATTCTTTTTAAACAACAAACAATTTGAAATGGAAAATTCTGAATTTTCAAAATTAAATGATCGACTTTTGGAAGAATGCATGTTCAAAGACATTATGTGTATTATTCTATGTTCTTTTAAGGATATTGATGATTATACAGACATGGCATGTCAGTTTTTAGAGAAAACAAAGGAACGTGAACGTCTTAAAATTGAGCTTTCCAAACAAAATGAGCGAGTTGGAAATGAATTAGATAATGAGCTTTCAAAACGATTTGCAAGACTAGAGGAACACTCCATTTCTCTTGAACTTGCTTTACAACATAACAAGGAATTTTTTTTGAAAACTCTTGGGAAAAGCAGAACAAATCTTGGAAACAACAAAATGATTCCTTGATTGCTCAGTGCAACTATAAAACATACAAGATTAATGACTTCAAAGCTTCGTTGCAAGCAAGACAATTGCAAATTGTAAATTACAACAGATCATAAGAAATTTGAAAGGAAATAGTGTGGATACTAAATACACAGTCTCTCCACATTCGAGTACTTAAGATAAACATGTGAAAAATGTGAATGCCCTATGAATGTTTAGAATTGACTCAACCCTAGTTAATTCTTACTCTAGGAACAACAAGTTTGTGCATAAAGATTATATGGACCTAGCTAGGGAACACACAACAACACTATAGAATTTATTACATCATGCTTGTGCCTCGTGTTTATTTGCTAATAACAGAAAGATAATTTGGGCAAAATCAACTTGGCCTAAAACAAACACAAAGCCTAAGGTATTTGCATCACAAACAAAACAAGAAATGTCTGTTCAGAGTGCACACAATCATGTGGAGAAAGAGAATAATTATTAGACTAACCAATATTTGTTGCACTCTATAGGATTAGAATGCACTGCTAGTGGTAGTGGATCAAATACTAGGAGCAATACAATGAACAATAGGATCCCGCTAACGTCAAGTTGTTGCGTGAAGAATAAAGAAGTAGAAGACCACCTTAGGAAATCTAATAAGAATTAATATGTTTTGGATTGTAATGACAATGTTAAATGTGTTGTTTTAAATGCAAATGCTGAATTTGTTTGCTCTACAAGTAATGAATGTGACCTTTCTATGAATCATGATTTGTGTGTTTCAAAATTTTTAAATAATGTGAATGCTCATGCAAAGGCACAACCTGTTAAGAAACACATATCTGAGAAACCCAATACAAAGAAACCAAATGATAAACTTGCACCCAATGACAACCCAAAGAAAGAGAAAGAATGGAAACCTACGGGTAAAATCTTCACTACAGTAGAATATAAGTGGATACCTACTAGGAGAACCTTCACCACTATAAGAGCTAGGTGGATTCCAACTGGAAAAGGTGAGTTCGAGTGTTGCACCTAATTTAGAAAGTATATCTAGGTATTCTAACATCTCAGAACCCAATCAATCTTGGGTATCCAATTCTAACAACTCTCTATTTTCTTCTTAATTTTTTTGCAGGGCATACAAATAATCCTTTGGTACTTAGACTTAGGCTGCTCAAAACATATGACCGGATGACTAGATTTTCTCATCACTTTCGTTTTTAAGCTTATGGAAACTGTAAGATTTGGGAACGATCATTTTACAGCAATTATTGGTTATGGAGATCTTAAGCTAGGAAATATTTTTATCTCGCGAATACACTATGTCAAAGGGCTTGGACACAATCTATTCTATGTTGGACACTTTGTGACACTGATCGAGAAATTTCATTCAAAAGGCATACTTGTTTTGTATTTAATCTAGATGGAGTAGATCTTACAACTATGGAAACTATACATGTTCAATTTGATGAGCTTACAGCTATGGCTTCTGAACAAAGTAGCTCAGGACCCGCGCCTTAACTTTTAACTTTTGGACCTATCTGTTCAGAACTCATACCAAACTCGGATTCATCAACAACAATAAATTTACCATCAAAGCAAGATTTGGATATGTTGTTTCAACCAATGTTTGATGAGTACCATATAAAGTTGTTGCTGCAACTTCATTAACAACAATTGAACAAGATGCACCTTCACCAACTACACCAATCAAGGAAGAAACAAAAACTTCAATCACCGACAATAGTGTTGAAGAGCAACAACAAAATCTTGATGTAGAGTTTGACAACGACACATTCACAAATCCATTCGCTACACCAGCAATGAATCATCTACATGATTTGTCGATCCATCAAACATGCACACCTTCTATCAACCGTATCCTCATACAAACAAATGGACTATTTCTCATCCTTTGGAAAATGTTATCGAAGATCCCTCAAAACCTGTATCAACAAGATGTCAACTTGCAACAAATGCTCTATAGTGTTTTTCCATGCCTTCCTGAGTAAATTCGAACCCAAAAATCTTAAAGAATCCATAAAGAAATCAAGTTGGATCGAATCCATGCAAGAGGAAATTATTAAATTTGATCGACTTAAAGTATGTGAATTAGTATCAAAACTGTCACACGCAATGATCATTGATCTTAAATGGATTTTAAGGTCAAATTAGATGAATATAGGGGTACACTGAAAAAAAAGCTCGATTAGTTGCTAAAGGGTATCATCAAGAAGATGGGATTGACTTTGAGAAATCATTCTTGCCTGTTGCACGGATAGAAGCTATCAGAAATTTTCTTTTATACGCCGATCACAAGTATGACCGTTTATTATATGGATGTTAAAATTGCAATTATGAATGGTGTATTGAAAGAAGATGTCTATTTTAGTCAACTAGAGGGTTTTGTCGATCAAGATCATCCAAATCATGTCTTCAGGCTAAAGAAAGCTTTGTATGGGTTAAAGCAAGCTCCACATGCTTGGTATGATATCCTCTCAAAATTCCTTCTATCTCAGAAATTCATCAAAGGTGTGGTCGATCCAATACTTATCACACGGAAGGAGGGTAAAGATATCATTCTAGTACAAATATACGTTGATGACATAATTTTTTGTTCTACAAACCCTAAATTTTGTAAGCTTTTTGCTAAAGAAATAAGTACTAGATTTAAGATGTCGATGATGGGTCAAATGTCTTTCTTTCTTGGTTTACAAGTACATCAATCTCCTAGAGGTATCTTCATAAGCCAGTCCAAATATGTTTTAGAAATCTTTAAAAAAAATATGAAATAGAATCTAGCGATGTGTTGAACACTCCAATGGTGGAGGTTTCCAAACTAGATGAAGATTCACAAGAGATTCCAGTTGACCCTACTAAATACAGAAGTATGGTTGGCTCCCTAATGTATCTTACATCAAGTATACCTAGCATAGTTTTTGTTCTCTGCATGTGTGCCCGGTATCAGGCAAAGCCTACTGAAAATCACTTCACTGCGGTAAAATGGGTATTTCGGTATCTCAAAGGAACCATCAATATGGGTCTGTGGTATATGAAGGGCACCGATATAGAACTAACGACTGTTCAGATGCTAACCATGCAGGTTGCCAGGACACTCGCAAAAGTACATCAGGAAACGTGTAATTTCTAGGGGAAAAGCTTATGAGTTGGTCATCTAAGAAACAAAAATGTACAACAATGTCAACTGTGGAGGCTAAGTATGTGTCTCTATCTGGATTTTGTGCACAAGTCCTCTGGATGAAGTCAAGATTGACAGATTATGGCTTCGTGTTTGATAAGATTTCGATCCATTAATACTCGAAAAGCCCCATAGCCATCTCATGCAACCTAGTTCAGCACTCATGGAAAAAGCATATTGATGTACGATACCATTTATCAAGGAGCAAGTAGAGAACGGAATGATTAAAATCTACTTTGTCAAGACAACATACCAACTTGCGGATCTCTTCACGAAAGGGTTAGCAAGAGAATTGTTTGAATTTCTGATTAACCACATTGGTTTGAAAAGCATTACACCTGAAACACTTAAACGCATTTCCAAGTATGAAGAAGCGTAAAATTTTATCTCCTCTTGTAAATATTTTTGTAAATAATTATCTCAAAAACACAAAAAGATTTTTATTTAAATTAGTTTTTTGAATAAGAAAATACAAAAATATATATAAAGTGTAAGCGGCTTTAGGTTGGTTCTACCTTGAACTAGGACTCGGTATTTAGCTTTGTATCAGATAAAGTGTAAGCGATGTTGTGACGATTCTCCGTCGGATAAGGATCTTGTGGACATAGTGTTTACGAATTCTCGAGTTGGGTACCCGGGTAGTGAAGTAGGGCAGGGAAGGTGTCCTTGTAGCCGAACCACTATAAATAATTGTGTCACGGTTCTATCCTCTTTTACTCTTACTTATTTCATTTTATATCATTCATTGTTTATATTTTTGCATTCATTTTTAAAGTATACATTTGTGTATACTTCAATATTGAGAGATTTCACATTAACTTGTTCTAAATATTTTGAAACGTAAATTTAATCGGTAAAACTATTCAACCCTCTATTCTAGTTTTCTATACGTTGTTTAAACATAAACATGATCGATGCGGTAAATTAATATAAAGGATTTCTAGTAAATAGGAAATGACAATTTTAGACTTAAATAAGTTTGGATAATACCTTAACCTCACCTTCAATCATCGAACAACTTTATTCATCATTATCCCTCCCCTTTTCCAATCCAAAGCATCTCGTTGCTTAACCTTCCATATCTCTTTACAATAGCATCGGCATGGCAGCTCGCCATATCACAACCAATGAAGGACATATAAAACCACATCGCCATAAGCTTACAATCGATGGTTTAAAGTACATTAACTAAAACTATCACACAATCAAGTTTAAACATTACGATAAAAAAACCTATAGAAAGAACGTTGATTAATCAAACACGTAATTGACTGACGCTTTAAAGTAAATAGCAGCAATCGCAAATTGCAAGAAAAAAATAATATGAATGAATAATTTTTAGGAAAACAATAAATACCATACCTCAACAAACACATCTAACTATCCCTAAGAATCTTCCAGAAGAATTTTAGAAATAAGATCATTAGGTAAGCTGGACATACTTCTAACGCGATTGATCGTAACCTATACCAAAACATAGCAACACGATTCACTCACCTTTTGAAGAAAACGAAAACAAAACATCAGATAACACAAACATAGATAGCAGAAACATGAACCAAACCTTTTATTCTCATCAATCCAATAACCAATTCTCGCAACCCTCAAAAACAAAAAACAACAATGCCTAAGTTTTTGGAAGCACAATATTTAGAACATGAAGCAAAAGGTAATGACCTTTGAACATGGCCTTTTCAGATTCGACACATTCTAATTCTATTATCACATGCTATTGTAAACTCGAATAACTGAACCTTTGTTGCCAAAATCATGAACTAATAAAGAGCAAAGTACCTTAAACGAATAGTTGTTGGTAGTAGGAAGGAAAACGAAAACATATGCACACAGCTTTCCATGTTGTACTCCACATTCGGAGTCTAAATGTACCACCAAACAAACAACTTGCTCTCTTGGCTTCCAGCGGTGGCCTATGGCTCAGTGTATACTTCCTGACGTAAGTTCCCCTCTAAGCATCATAAAAAACTTTCATATGGATTTCTTTAATTATCCTTAGACCAACGTTATCTTTGATACTCTAAATACACAAACATAACAATATGTTAAAAACAAGAAAGACAATATCTATACTTAAGATCGGATGTCATATGTTGAACAAACTGTGACAGTATTTTTTTACAGGTCGTGTTTTTTCTTTCCTTAGACAAAATGACAACTAAACAGGTGACCAAACCATATAGGCTAAAGAATTATTACAAATATTAGACCTGGTTACATATTGTATGGGATATACAAAAAACTAAACCACCTCATACCAACGCCCAACCTTGTAATCTGTTCATGTTAAAAATACAACATGTACATGCGTCGTCGCCATCATGTTTTGCATAAAGTTTGGCCCGCGGCGTGCACATGAATCTAAAGGCAAAAACATCACCGGAAACCTGTAAACATAAACTCAAAAATAAGAACATATATGTAACAAACTCTAGGGAGATGAGGTGCACGGAAAAGTATCTTGCCTTAGACCTACGCTCAATACTGTAAAAATCGACTTTAAAGATACAATACATACCCGTGCTTTTTCCACCATGTTTTGCGTAAACCCCGAGCTGCAGGATACATAGAATTTGACAAAATTACAGCTAAACAGATTTCCAAATCATGAAATATCTGCAAACATAATGTATTAGATATATGGAAAACTTTATTGCCTGACACCAACACCCAATGCCGTAAACTGAAACCTTTAAATGTGGGATACATACTTATACTATCGACATGCTACTTTGTGTAACATGTGGCCTATGGTGTGAACATAAATCTAACAACAACAACATCATCATGAACCTGAAAACACAAATCCATGCATAACAACATATACATATTAAAACCTGGCACTATCAAGTATACTGATAACTATGCTACCTCACATCAATGCCCAATACTATAATCCATTGACGTTAAACATACAATATATACCTTTCCTTTTGCCATAATTTTCTTCACAACCACTGACAAACGGCCTACATAGAACAACATCAACAAAAACCTTAAAACACAAATTCAAATATAAAAACCTACACGTAACCAACTACTTTAAAAACAATTAGAACACATAAGGACGGACATAAAAGCGCATTACCATTTGCCCGCACCCAAATAAAACACAGTTTACAATACCTATGATTATACGCACCTGAGGGGTAACATCTTTTTAAACAAATATAAAAAAACACCTACATCAGGTTCCATTAACTATAACCTCACAAAATGACCAACACTATTATTACTTTTGACACAAACAAACGCTCAAACGGTTCACCTCAAACCTTAAACGACACGATTTTCATGACACACATTTCGTAGTCAAAATAAGGCGGCCATTACACTAAAAACCGCAAATTCACAACATGCAACAACAACATCTAAAGTACAAAAACAAAAGACTATAAAAATTACACAATGCAACAACCTTACCTCAAAAACAAAAATGAAACACAACACCTAACACCTATAACCACACTTTTCACTAATAATTACACTATGCCGAGCATAATCAAGACCTCTACAAATCATTTCAACCTAAACCCCTCAAACAATCCTAAGTTCAAACCGCCAAATTAAAAGAAGACTAAAAATAACAACATGCAGCAACTATAACACACAACTCAAACACTTTCAAACCGCAAAATTATAAAACATAAACCATGAACAAGATGAACGATCAATAAACTAAATATATAAGAAGGCATTACTTACATGCATTATTAGACGATCTTCGTTCGAATACCGTTGCTCCAAATCTCGATTTTACTTTGTGTGTCTCGGTCTGTGTTGGTAAGGGTGTGTGTGTGTCTGTGTTGGTGAGTGTGTGTGTGTGTGTGTGTTTATCCCACCATGCATATACCCAAGACCCTCTAAAACGATGTCATTTAGTTTAAACGACATATTAAACTAGAGCATTAAACCCAAAATGATAGTGTTTGGGCAACCCACCCACACTGGCCCAACCGACACCCAAAACGATGTTGTTTTTGCACCCTTAAACGCTGTCATTTGCTTTGCTATTGTATATAAGGGTAATTATAATTTGAATTCATCAATAATGGTTTTAATATCAATAATTGTCTGGAGTTCATCAATCAGGTTATCATCAATACGATCTACCACAGTGTTCATACATTATCCGCCCAAACCCATTACCCTTGTAGAACAAGACTAAGCAAACACTAGTTTTAAGGCGTGTCAAAAACATGCTTTAAGAACGTGGGCGACCATTTTAACACTACTTTGACAAATGACGTGTTTTCATCAAGGTGAAACCCATTGTTTTTAGGGATCAATTCAATAGTTTTATAACACACTAAACCAAACGATGTCGTTTTGCTCCTTAGAAATACACAAAAACACACACAATAAATAGAAAAGCAACAAATAGAAGGAGAATCAATGACACATTAAAGTAAATCGGCAGAACAGTGGTGGGAGAGATCAACATTTAATGGTCTAAGATACTCTATCAATAACATCGACACGAATATTGTTTGTTGCATGTAAGTGATACCTTTTTATTTCTTCACTTTATTTCTGCCTCATGTTAAGAAAAATAGGGTTTTTGGATTCATCCTTCAAAGTTGTAATTGTTTTATGGCTTTTGGTCGAAATGATGGATATGATAGGTGATCACGATTGACATATCATAACAGTTGGCTGAAGTATGGCTTTAGTGGATAAACGGTTTGTTTAGTTATGTTATTTTTAAGAGAAAGTGCGACATGTTTGGAATGTTCCATGTTTTTGTGGATCCTGAATTGGGATAATTGTTTTTGCGTGTTTGGTAGTTCGCATATTTTGGTATGACTTATGTTAATTAGTGACTGGTAACATAAAGTTTGGTTCGTGTGGGTATGTTCCAGGGTTTTGTAGATCTGATTTGGCTGTTGTTGTTACATGTTATAGTTTGCCATTTTTTGGTTGATTTAAGGTCGTGTTGTTGGTTGTCGCTTTGTTTAAAAGAAAATTCTAATGGCTTGGTGAGTCGGTCATTCGTGATTCTGGCCTTACGGGTGTAGTGGTTTAGTGAGTAGGTGAGTCGTAATTTTGGCTCGTTAAAAATGCTATCACAAAAGTAGACTTTGTTTTGCAGCCACTTTAATAGTGCTCTGAAACGCGAGTAAAGACCTTACCGTACCAATTTTTTTGGGTGGGGGATGTTATGCAGTTAGGGGTTTCGGTTGGACTATTTATGGCTTAAATTTGTATTCGACGGGTAAAATGATTATTTTTGAAGATGAGCTATCGTGTATTCATGTTGAAATTATGGTCAAACTAACTGATGTTGTTGCGTGCATATAATTAATATTATTTTGTTTTATAAAGATAAAAAAGATATTGTTTTATACGATAACCTAAAAGTCTAATTGTTTGGTGATTTAGTGAATTGAAATTTGGCCTTGTTAAAAACGGTTTATTTGATCTAAAATACAGATGGTGTCCAAACTAGAGCGGTTACGTTTAGAAATGAGCTATGATGTTTGAGATAGTGTTTGAACTAAGCGATGTTATTAGTTGCATATGATTGACTTTGTTTTGTTTTACAAACAAAAAATTGATTAATTGGTAGGTCTGCATAAAATATGACTTTATTGCATGAACCGAAACACGACTATATCCCGGAAACCAACATTTGTTTTTGCCAAAAAGATTCCATTTAACGTTTTTCGTTTAAAAATGACCTATACATTTGAAATTATACTTACGCTAGGCGATTTTGTTGGTTGTGCTTAAATGATGTAATTTGGTTTTAGAAAAAGAAATATTTTTCCGTGCTTGTTCGCCTGTATGATACGAAAAATGGGTTCTGATAGTGGTTTGTGAGTTTGATTTGGATAACATCCCGTCTTTTTGGTTGTAAGTAGTTGGTTATTTGGCTGAGTTCTTAGTGTTTTTTGTGCCTTAAAGAATTTGGTTATGTTGCCACAAAAAAATCGTTCAATGTTGATGCTTTTTGTTTAAAACATCTTTGGATTTTTTGTTTTGTTTGCCAATGTAATTTATACGACCTAGATATGAAGACTACCGTAACTGTGAGTTTATTTTGTATAATTCGGCCGATCAGTGAATGGGTGACACAAAATGCAACCATGTTTTCTACCTATTACTATTTTTGACCTGATTGACCAATACTTTTTTAACTTGGAACTGCAATCGTCAGTAATTATTATTTGTCATGCACTTGATAGATATAAGTAAGCGTATGTTCAGTTTTTTTGGAACTAATTGGTTATTCGCCTGATCCTTAATGTCTTTTGTTAATATAGGGTTCGTAGGAGTCGTACCAGTGGAAGGCTTACAAAATAGATTCAAGTTTTAATGCACAAATCTTTATGTAAGTGATTCTTGAAAAGCGTTAAGGGTGTTTGATATATGTGGAAAATGCGGAAAGGTGCGTATGGATATGGGTATATTTTATGTGGCTTTAAGTTTTATGTTTTAGAGCTTAACGATAAATAGCGGTTGCCATTACATGTCGTCATTTGAGTCAATGTTGCATGCAATGGGTAGTAACATGGTAACTTGAAATTGTTGATACGAAAGACGCAAAAGCTCTAACTATTTAAACGTTTTTATTTGAATAAGTGTTAATAAGATGAAAACATGATAGTTTGCATAAGAAGAGTGAGTGGTTTTAACTGTAAACTTAAGAGTTGCCGCTATGGCGGCCCTAAAA
>BQNB010047549.1:23315-43051 GCA_026074375.1 Tanacetum coccineum | reverse complement strand
AGGTAAAAAGCTTAGTTTTAAAGTTGTTTAAAATCACGTTTTTAATAAGTTCCAATTTTTAGTTTTTCATAAAAGTAAAAAAAATAAAAAGTGCAAAAAGTGGGGCTTTGCCTGCCTCGAACCCACGACCTCCCACACACAACACACATGCCTTACCAACTTGCTTCAATAGCTCATCTGTTAACCTTTCTCCACACTTAATTATTATACACATTTTTTTGCTTATAAGCTTATTTCGTGGCTTATTCTATAAGCTACGACTTTGAGCTTATTTTTCCTAGGATCCTAATAGCATAAGCTATTTTCTGTATTTTTTCTAGAATTTTTACTATAAGTTTAGTATTTTTAATCTTTTATTTTCTTTAAAAACTTTAAAAAATCATAAAAAATAGAAAATTAATCAAAAAAATAAAAATCTTTTTTATAAAATTTTCTTTTAATATAAAGTTTGTAGGAAAATTAGTTCCACTTTCGTAGGATCTATTTTGCAAAAATTCACTTTTTAAAGAACGGGTTTCGTTCCCGTTCTCGATTTTAATTTTTATCTCTCGTTTTAACTCCGTTTTTGTTCTAGTTTTTTTTAAACTTCGTTTTTAGTCAATTATAATACATTTAAAAATAAAAATAAAAATTAGGTTTAATTTTGTAGAATTTAGGTTTTTGGCCTTAGTTTTAGTGTCCCGTTTCGCGTTTTTAATTAAATTTTGAAATTGTTGCTTTTTATTTAGTAGTGATAGCTTATCAAAAATATCTTTGCTTCATTCAAATCATAATCCAAGCTTAAACAAGGTTTCAATTTCACTAGTCTTTGGGAAAACGACCCGGTATCATATTTACCCATAAATAAACGTATATATATATTATATTATATATTTTAGAGAGTGAATCTTCCTTAGGGAATTTTCTTAATTGCTCTTGTGGAATATTATTTTATAGTATATTTTATAGTGTATTAAAATTGTACACTAATCATCAAGGGCTTGAGTTATCTTTATAGGTTCTTGTTGAGAGAGGAAACAGGCAAATAAGCAGTTTTAAAAATCTTTGTGATTTGACCTTCTCTGCTTTTGCATGTAGCTAATCATAGCATGTTCTCCAGAACTCTTCTTTGTCATGCCCCTTGGTTTTGTACCTGTTATTTGACCTTGGATCTCCAATTATTTGATCTTTAGGAGTGAATAGAGTGTACTCTAGTTTGTGGAATAGGACTTGGCAACATGAAGGTTTCCATTTTATAGAAATCAGCCTCTTCACCCCACAGCTTGATCAGCATAAGAGAATTACAAGTGACTAAATCATCATCATCAAAGCACTGCAAAAATGCCATTATTTGAAACTTTAGCAGTATCCTCCAAATCAGGCATGAGAGGATCATCTGGAGGATCATTGACATAAAGAGGAAAGGATCCACCAAGAGGAACAAATGATGGTCCAACATCATTAAAAGTTCTTGGTGCATTACCAACATTAACTGGTGTGCTAACAGTATTAAAACTGTTAGTGTTGCTGGCTCTAGTAGCCTTCCCTTAAAGAAGCTCCCCGTTACACTGTGCTTCAAACTCTTTTCTAACAGCATCTAATTACTTTGTAGCCTCCTTCTCTTGATCCATCATCTTATCAAGAACATTCTTCAAGGCTTGTTCATTCTCACTTGCTGGTTTTTGTACAGGAGTTTCACCAGCAGCATCATCAGCTGTATCATTTTTATACTTTTCATCTGAGCTCTTGTAGCTTGAAGAGATAGAAGACCAAAATGGAAACACAATATATTTGTTGAGTAGAACACTCTTTCTCAAGATTGACCAGCATCAACACTTTGCTTCAACCTTTATTACCATTAAGCTTCTTGTGGACCTGCATTTTTAGTTAGTTTTGATTCCCTGAAGTAACTGGTGATAATTCATAGAATTTTTAAGGAATCAATATCAAAAAGCAGTTAGGTCCCTTGTCCCTTCAATATTTGGATTTGATTTTCAATAAAGTTTACATCAGATTTCTCTTACAACTTTTTTTGGTTTGAGAATAAAATACCCTAAAAGCTTTGCTATTTACAAGTACCCGACAAAAAACCCTCTTTCATCTTTCCCAACAAATTTTATCCTAAAGGGTCTAGGGTATTTAGAATAGTAACAGAACATCCAAAAGGTCTCATGAAACTTATACTTGGTGGTCTGCCAATTATAAGTTTATAAGGTGTCTTGTTATGAGGCTTGGTCACTAAAACCCTATTTAGAACATAACAAAACAATATTAACTGCTTCAGCTAAAATACAGTAGGTAGAATTGAGTCTGCTATCTAGTCCTAGCTGCCTCAATTAAATCCATGATCCTTTCTCTCAACAACTCTATTTTGATTAGGAAGTTTCTGGCAACACTAAATTCCCTTTTTATCCCTTTTAATCCACATAATTCATTCATTTCCCTGTTTTTGAATTATGTCCCATTATCACACCTGATTACTTTAACCTTATGGTTTAATTGGTTTTCTATTTCTGTTATAAATCTCTTAAGAATCCCACTTGTCTCATCCTTAGAGGCTAAGAAGAAAACCCAGCTAAACCTGCTAAAGTCATCAGTCACTACAAGGCAATATGTCTTATGGTTGATACTCCTAACAGATGTTGGACCAAATAAGTCCATATGCAACATCTGTAAGGGTTGGCTGATAGAGCTCACAAGTTTGGCCTTACAGGAAGCCTTGTGTTGCTTTCCCTTCTGACAAGCAACACAAGTATGGTCATTGTCAAAAATCTTTAAAGGAAGACCTCTTACAAGGTTTCCCTTCACAAGTTTATTCATTATTTTAAAATTCACATAACCCAGCCTCCTATGCCATAATTTAGACTCATTAATTGTGGCTTTTGCAAATAAAAAGGTTAAATCTCCAGAAGGAACAACATTCTTTAAATCAAAGCTGTACATATTGCTTTGCCTGGGAACTCTAAGCAGTACTTGGCTTTCATCAAGTAGCTTAAAATCAGGAGACAAAACAAGACATTCAGTTTCAGTGAAAAGAACACTATTTTTCTTGTCACACATTTGTGAGACAGAGAAAAGATTAAACTTTAGTTCATTTACAAAAAACACATCTTCAAAGTCTAACTTATCTGTTCTTATCTTTCCTTTTCTTGTTATCTTACCACCTCTAGCACTTCCACCAAAGGCAACAAAACCTCCATCAATGTCTTGATAGTCAGTAAGGAAGTCTTTGTTCCCTGTCATGTGCCTAGAACATCCACTGTTAAATATTCCTTTGTTCTTCAAAGCTTGTTGTGGATTTCCCTGCACAAAAGTAAGAGAGTCAGTGTCTCTTGGGGACCCAAGCCACTACTGACTTGAGTCTGCCTTGTGGATCTATATAATTTACTCTTTTTGAGACCCATGATCCACTATTGTCTTTGGAGACATTGTTTAAATTAGTCATTTTAGGTCTCCAAACACAACCTGCTGAGGCCTTAATAGCAGTGACCCCATTTCCCTTAACAGCACTAACTGCATTTGTATTTAATATTGCCTAGCAGTATTAACACCATTAACTCTAACAGTGTTAACTTTTTTTCATTTGAAATCCTGTATATGGTGTTGTTGATTTTGTAAAAGGCCTTCTAATAGGTGATATGAGACTTATGAAAAGCATTTCTTCTTATTTTTGAAAACATTACGCTATTTGTATGGGTAGCCGGGTATTAACGTTTGATTATAACTAGTTGAAGTAGTTATTCGAGAGAGCTATGCGTTGCATCACTAAATGGTACTCTTCCACCCTGGTTATGACTGCAGATGGAAACAAATTTATTTTGATTATTTATTCCCTGAGCACAGTTCCAACTGTTCTAATTTCCCTTGACCAGTATTACATTCCATATTTTATCAAAATAGACTTTTTAGCTATTCACTTATTTCATGAAATTCACAGTCTTTTTTTAGATGTCTGTAACTTCCACGAAACACAATAAGCTTTCTATGTAAACCCAAATCCTAACTCCATTTTTGAGTCATTTGTCCTTTCCAATCCTCTTCTATCCTACCTTAGTATTTTGAGTGCTCCCCCCCTCCTAAGGATTTTCATCTTGTTTAGGTTTAACAGACTCATTCCTAGCATTAGTAAACTCAATCCTTTTAAGCTAGGTTTTGTCTGTTACTTTGTAAATCATTAGATTGAAAAATGTCCTCATCATCACTAACCCAATCTTCAATGATAACTCCACTAGGCCTAACAGATTCAACTCTAGGCATTTCTACACTAGTATTGCTAGTTTGAGAGGTACTTGCTTCAACTTGAGACACACTAGCACTAGTCTTATTTGATATGATAGGCCTATAAACAGAATACACCAATATTGCAAAGATAGGTCAGCTTTGTGGAGGCATGTAGTTCCCAGTTTAAAAGGAGGAGGAAAACAACATGATATCATTTAACCTTTATGAACCTATCATTTGTTTGATTGTCACCTCCAATACTTGAACCGACTATCAAATACACTAATAAAACAATTCACTATCATTTAAAACATTTTATTCAATTGAACTCCATCTCCTATACAGATTTATCTTATCACTCAATTGACATTGATCATTTTAGTTTAAGTGTTTTAGAAGATGTTTTCAAACTGTTCTAGTTTAAGCTATCAAATCATCCCTTTTCACTTAAGGTTTTTCATCTAACCGATTTAAGTATAGTTGAAAGCATTACTTTTATCTTTTACTTCAAATTATCTAAGACTGCAATCTTTTCTTCATAAACAACTTCATTTTTCTGCTGAACAATTAACTGTGCCTCTTACAAGATTCGTAGGCCTAATGATAAGCTACAATTTCTAGATTAGCCTTACTAAAAGTTTGTCGCTATTCATCAAACTGTTTTTGAAGTTTTTATCATATGTTTTCACATATATTTAGAACAAGATTGTACCTCTGTGTTAGACCCTGAGGAGTTTGCAGTGTAGGCCATGAGAGCAAACTTAGTTGGTTCATCTTGAGCTATATAACTCCAGTCATATCCCATTCCATCTTGGATAATCAAGGCATTGTCCTAAACAACAAATGCATCAGAGGTCTCCACTGGTACAGTCCTTCTGGTGTTTTCCCTGCTCCTATACCCTGCATCTCCATTCCTGTTCCCTTGATTTTCTTGGTGCTCTACATTCCCTTGCAAAATGGCCCCTTCTATGACAGTTAAAGCATTCAACCTTAGTTTTATCAAAACCTACATGTTCTTTGCCATTAACGATTAACTTTCTTCCATTCTTCTTATAAAATTGTTTAACCCTCATAGAAAGCATGGCCACCTGCCATTTAAGGTCCATTTCTTCCAAATCATCATGATCAATTGGCTCTAGGTCTTCATCATCTAGTTATGGACTATTTGACTGATTAGCAAAGAATGAGAACATTAGATCAACAATATATGAAGATGAAGAGGCTTGTCCCTAAGAATTATGGCCTGATGAAGTAGAAACACCATTAGCAGTATTAAACTTCATTAACTTTCTGCTAGTGTCTTCTGCATAGAGAAAGGCCCACATCTGAAATTCTGAAGATGATCCAGAGGAACCTTTAATATCAGTCCTCAAACACTTTTAGGTTATTGTAATAGATCATCAATACCAAATCCATCTATACCATCTTTGTTCCACCTAATCAATGCCTACATTATTCCATGATGAAGGTAGAGCTCTTAAATTTTTTTGATTTGCATCTTCATTAGAAACAGCTGCACCATGAACTTCTAGTAGGCTGATAAGTTTTTAAAACCTATCATATGCGTTATCTAGGCCTTCTATGTCAGATACAATAAAAGTTTTCAATAGATGCTTCAATATATTCTCAGCATCATCATTTAGATTTTAACATTACCACCAAACCTACCACACTTGAGTAGAAGCCCACAGAGTTTTTGCAACCTTTATTGAATGCACTTAGTTGATACTCATCAGAATATCCAAAAGCAAAATGCATTTAGCTTTTCTTTCTCATGTCTTACTAATAGTAGCTCTGAGGCAGTCTTGGAGGTACATGTAGTTTCACACCATTTTTCATTATTGTTACTTTGTATAGGACCATCACCATTAAGATCACTTGCCATAAACTATAAACTGTGTTACTGGAGAGACTTCTCCATCCTCATGCTCCAAAGGGTATAATTCACCCTTCTTGAGGATAAGAAGTTTTTTACAATAAAACACCATTTGAGAGAATTCTACTGTTGCTATTTGTGTATTGGCATTTCTTCATCAGACATATGTGTATTTATATGAAGAGATCTAGTCTGATAATAGTTCTTCTTCAGAGTATACTCCACAAGCTCCTGAACCACTTGTGAAGTCCCAGATAAACAGATCACTTAGCTTGTTAAAGCTTACTTAACTTTGGATAATCTAAATTAACTATAAGAGAAACTATGAATTGTAAATAACTACACTTTATGCAGAATCTAACTTGTAAAACAAAGAAGAACAAAGAATACAAAAAACTTTAAGAAAATATGAATGCAAATACTGTCTAGTTACAGAATACACCAACTATGAATTGATAATTCTAACTAGCCGTAAGGGTTCCGTTTATACACCAGGAACCCTGAAAGGCTTACAAAACGCGTAAATACTGATAATGCATATCATATTCCTAATATATCACAAGCATATCACTTAGCAGTACTACCTAAATAATACTAACAACACTAACTAGTAATTAACAGTAAATAACTATACTGGTAGTACTAACATTTGTATTGACCGTACTAACTAATAATATCTATCGTACTAATTACTTAGTCTATTTCTTCAGTCTTTAGCAACAGTATCAATCTTGAACCAGCAGTAGTAAAGTACTATTGGCAGTAGTAACTCAAAATTCCTAACATTGTATTAAAATTAGTTATATTAGATAAATCTAACACAACTAGAGTAAAAACTTTGTTTGAATGTATTAAAGATTATGCGGAATCTAATCTTTAATATTAAGAAGAACTATCAATGAAACAGTAATTATATGAACATATAATTCAACAAACAAAAGCTCCAATATTATTAATAATACGAATACTCTCAAAGTATTAGGTTACAAAGACCTTGAAGAAATTATATATCTATGAATGACCGTATCAAACTCTATGCCCTAAGCCTCCTTTATACACCAAATGATCTAAACAGCTACAAAACTTCTCTAAGAATATCAAATCTTTTAAACAAATAAGTTATACATATCTTTTACACAAATAACTCAATAATCACATAAGCAATACTTAACTAACTCAACAGTACTACCTTCTTCACTAGCAGACATTAATTCCTTCATCAGTGTTAACTTTGTACTAATAGTTAGTAACAATTATGACTAGCAGTAGTAAACACCTTAACATTTTTTCTTCAAAGTCACTGAGTCACTATAGCACTAGCAGTAGTAACTTTACACTAGCAGTACTAACTGTGTACTAGCAGTAGTAAACACTTAGCATTTTTCTTCAAAGTTCTTGAGTAGTACTAACACAACTGAGCAGCATTAACTCTGATATGAGCAGTAGTAATACTTTGCACCATCATCTTCATCATCCCTTAAGAAGTCAAATATGCTAACATCTTCCAAAGCAGGCATATTTGGATCAAATGGAAGTTCAATGCTTGTTTTTCAACTAACAACATTAACTTCATTTGTGCCAGCAGCATTAACATTGTTAGTGTTGTTAACATTATCTTCTTTCTCTTGATCATTACATTCACTTTCTTTTCTTGGATCTTCATTAACCTTCTTTCCATTATAACTTGAAGGTTTGGATTCATCACCCTGAGAACTCTTTGGATCTTGAGAAAATGGTGGATCAGCAGTCCATAATGGTAGCAAAATGTAATCTTTAACAGGTTCTATCTCCTTTCTAGCTTGACCTGCATTATTACTTGCTTTTGTACCTGCAAAACCATTAGACTGTGTACCAGCAACAATTAGCTCATAATTCATTGTTCTTGTTAGGTGTACTCTCACTAAACCTTCAAAACCATTAGACTGTGTACCTACAACATTAGGTGTACTCTCACTAAACCTAAGATCAAGTTTTCTTCCACCATCCTAGTTCTACTATTGAATACTCTAAAGGCTTTACTATTTAAAGAGTATTTCAAACAAGAAAACCTACAATAACCTTACCATCAAATTTGCTTAGTGGATATATGGTATTAAGAAAAATAACAAGACACCAAATTGTCTCATAAAACTTAAAGTTGGTGCTCTACCATGAAAAAGTTCATATGGGGTCTTATTTTAAGGCTTAACTACTAACACTCTATTTTGCACATAGCAAGCAGTATTAATTGCTTCTGCCCAAAAATAGTTGGCAACTTAGAATCAGCTAGCATAGTCCTAGCAGCCTTAATTAGTGTCCTATTCCTCCTTTCAGCAACTCCATTTTGTTAAATTGTCTCAAAATACCCTTCATCTCACAAAACTAATTCATTTCTCTGTTTTTGAACTCAGTCCCATTATCACATATAATCACCTTAACCTTGTGATTACCTATACTATATTTCTATACCAGTTATAAAGACTTAATGCATGCCACTAGTCTCATCCTTAGTACTAGAAAGAAACCCTTAAAACCTACTGTAATATCTGTGAAAACTAGGCCATATTGTTTCTTCATAATGGGCTATTACAAATGTTATACCAACACGTCCATATGCAACAAAATATAAGGAAAACTGATTGAAGTTTCTCTGTTATGGACTACCAGAGCTCTGTTGCTTTCCCTTTTGACAGCAACACAGGTTTGATCATTTTCAAAAAGTTTTAAAGGTAACACCTCATTACAAGTAATTCCCTTTACCATTTTATTCATGGTTTTAAAATTAAGTGACCTAGCCTTCTATTCCCAAAGTTTAATTCATCATAAAAAAAAAAAAAATGTGGCTTTTGCAAAAAGGCAAGTTAAACCTCTTTTTAAGTTGACTATGTTCTTTAAATCAACACTATACATATTTTTTCTTTCTCACTCAGGAAACTCTAAGTAAAACTTGACATTCATCATTAACTTAAAGTTTGGAGATAAAACATACATTCAATTGTCATTAAAAGAACTATCTATTCTTTTTATCACGGCATTTATGAGACACTAAAGAGATTTAAACTTTAAACTCTCTCACAAAAAACACATATTTTAAAATCTAGATTACTAGATTTAATGTGTAAATTTTCTTGTATTTTCCCTCCTTAGGGGTCCCTCCAAAAGCAACATATCCTCCATCTATCTCTTCATAGTCTGTAAGATAGGACATGTTCCCTGTCATGTGCCTTGAGCATCCACTATCAATCACTCCTTGATCTTGTAAATCTATTTGTGGATTGCCCTGCACATTAGATAAGAAAATCAGTTTCTTTTGGGGACCCAAGCCATCACTGACTTGGATCTGCCTTGTGCATCAATATAATCAAACTTTTTTAGGGTGATTGATGCACTGTTGTGTTTAGAAACATGGTCTAAAACTTTATGCTTTGGTTTCTAAACCCAACAAGCTAAGGCCTTAACAGCATTAAAATTATTTCCCTTAACAACATTAACTACTGCTTTTGGCCTAGCAGTATTAAATTTTTTACCCCTAACAGTATTAACCCTTTGATTAATATTACTATTTTTAAATGTTGTGTTCTTATGAATGGGCCTCTTAACAGTTGAATGTGCTATTTTAGAAAGATATGACATTGGTCTAGCAGCATTCACTGTTGTTTTTGAGTGAGCAGCATTAACTTGTCTAGCAGTATTAACTGATACTGCTGTTTTAGAAATATTTTGTCTAGCAGTATTAATTGATACTAAGCCAGACTTCATTAGTACTGCTCTTGGAACCATGTTCTTTTTAGCACAGGGGTGAGTCTTTTTAGCAAAGTTTTGATGATTCACCCTTTGAGCATTGTTCCAAACAGGTTTTACCATCCTTTGATTTTGAAACTATTTTTGATGGTAATTGCAATCAACCTGCAAATGATCAAAGCTTCCACACACATAACATGCCTTATTAAACATCTCAAAATTGCTTCCTAGTCTTTGAGACATCATATTGTTCCAATTTCTTTGATTGCCTCTTGGACTGTGAGTGTTTTGCCTATGTTTCTCAACTTGTTTAACAGTTTTCCTAGCAGTTTTCTCTTGTTGCTTAGGTTTGACAAACTCTATCTTAGCAATACTAGGCTTAACTGTTTTCTTCTCAGTTTTAGTTTGAGACATATTTTCTTCCTCACTATCTGACACCCAATCTTCAATAATTGGAGCATCATCATTCTTCCTAACTACCTTAGGCTTTTCTTTACTAGACTTAGCTTTACTGTTCTCAACTACAGGCTCATTAACAAACTCATCTAAACCAATAAAAGATAGATCAGGTGTTGGAGGCATGAAATTTCCTATGTAGGGAGGTGGAACTACATTATAGCCTAAACCTTTCTTGTAATTGTCTACAATCTGACTCTCTATGAGCTTGTTTAAGCTTTTAGATGCATTTTCAAATTTGTCTACATTAAATTGAATGCCATCTTTTTCTTTTTGAACTATTTCAAGCTTCTTCCTAAGCTCTCCAATAGTTATTTCTCCTACTTGATATCCTATTTTAAGCCATTAATGTTTTCTACATAAACAGACTCATTCTTTTTATAAAATTCAAGTTTTTCTTCCACTGATTCTAAACCTGTTTTATAACCTAAAACCATTAAACTAGATTTCTCTAAACTCATAATGTTGATCATTTTTTGATTTAAGTAATTTAACATTTCCATACAAGATTTGAAAAATTTTGAATCATTGGATACCTCTTAGTCAGAACTTAAAGATGAGTAAGCCATGAGTGCATAATTAGGCCCTTCCTCTGCCTAATCACTCCAGTCACATCCACCAAGGCCATCACATGACACCAAAGCTGTAGAAGTAGGTGTTTCCTCAGGCACATTCCTTCTTAAGATTTCCTTGTTCTTGTAGTCTTGATTCCTTAGAGCTCTACACTCCCTAGAAAAATGTCCCTTCTTTGTGTGAATTTTTTATCGCTCCACTTTGGGCTTTCAAAACCAATTATTCTTAATTTGCCATTAATAGTAAGCTTCTTCCTGTATTGCTTCAAAAACCTCTAGCCCTCAAAGTCAACATTGCCATTTGCCCATCTACAAATCCCCTTACCTTTTCTAGTCATCATGGATAGATTTTATTGTATTCCTCATGTGCAATTTGAGGACTAATTTGGTTTTACTAGCAAAAAATGAACAAAAAACAACATCACTCAAGTATCAATATTTCTTAGAGTTACGCACATTCACTTGAGTTCAGCATAGAAACTTCATGAGCAGTAATTAACAGCATGAGCAGTATTAACAGCAGCTCACTAGTGCTTCTAGTGTGTGTAAAGTTAAGTAGGACAAAAAAAGCCATGTTTTGTGTGCTTGAAGTTGAGCTAGACATCCCTTTAACTTCTGGTTCATACACCTTGAGGTTGTTATAGAGATCATCCATGTTCATTGTTTCTAACTCAGCTTTATTCCTCCACACAACATCATATGTGTTCCAGTCAGGTGACAAGCTTCTTAATAACTTTTGATTAACATCTTCTTATAAAAGCTTTTCATCCAAAAGCTCTAACTGACTCACAAGATTTTGAAGCCTATCAAAGGTTTGATCAAGCATCTCTGAGCTTGGATCAGTGAAGTTTTCATATTGCTGCTTTAAGATAATTCTTTGAGTCTTCTTAGTAGCTACATTCCCACCAAATCTCTTTTCTACAGCTTCCAGCAACAGCTTAGCATCTTTTATAGAGTTAAACTTTAACTGATGTTCATTGAGAATGCCCATCATTAAAGTACTTCTAGCCTTCACTCCTAATCTTCTCTGAGCCTTATCTTCAGCAGATGTAATAGGCATCACTTTTTCAACACCTTCCACAACTGCTGTTTTTGGCCAGGTTGCACCATTTTGAGCATGGGAATAGACTTCCCACAATGCATAGTCTATCATCTGGATGTATTGTTCAATCCTCATCCTCCATAACTCAAACCCACCCGGTTTGAGCATGGGAACTATAAATGTAGTCACCATGTGTGCAGAATCTTGATCCATATCTTCTAGCAAAGTTTCTCTAAGCAACCAGCTCTGATACCACTTGTTGATCCCACTTCAATAGATCGAATTCCTTAAGCTTGTATAAGGATTAGTTATATTAGATATATCTAACACAACTATATTAGAAACTTTGTGTTGAATGTAATTAAAGATTATGTGGATTCTAATCTTTAGTATAAAAGAACCTATTAATGAAGACAGTAATTATATGAACATATAATTCAACAAAACAAAAGCTCTAATATATTAATAATAATACGAAAACTCCTCAAAGGTATTAGGGGGCTACAAAGACCTTATAGGCTATGATAGAAGTTCTTATGAAGGACTCGGAGTCAAACTCTATGCCCTAGAAACGCCTTTTTATTCGGATGCGGAATGTGAGTCCTAAACGGGATTACAATTCTTTCCTAAGAATATATCAAAGATTTTTAAAAAATATATGTAAGATATCTTTTTCCACAATAACTCATATAAATCACATAAGTAAGTGAGGCGTGTAAGCTATGCGTCGAGAAGTACTTAATTATTAACTAGCAGCATTAACTCCTTCAGCAGCATTAACTTTGTACTAACAGTAGTAACTTTTGTACTAGCAGTAGTAACTACTTTCCAGTTTTTCTTCTAAGTCTCTGAGCAGTAGTAACTTTACCCTAGCAGTACTAACTGTGTACTAGCAGTAGTAAACACTTAGCATTTTTCTTCGAAGTTCTTGAGTAGTACTAATACAACTGAGCAGCATTAACTCTGATATGAGCAGCAGTAATACTAGCAGCATACGAAGGCTTTAATACTAACAAAGGAGTTCCCCTTGAACTCTACTAAACTTACCAGAAGCAAGAAACTTCCGCACCAAACCTTGGAATTGGCTCCGAAAGAAGGATGAAAACTCTAGAGGAGTAGTCTTCAACCAAAGGATCTCCTCGTCCCTTTCAGCTTCAAGAATAGTAGCTTGATTAAGAGCAACGGAAAGGCGGGCCACCTCAGCATGCAAATTATCCAGACTTTTACCAAGAGGTTTGATCTTTTTTTCCTCTCCTTCCCTATAGCCTTGGACTTAGAAAAAGAAGCATTGGAGGAAGTAAGATTATCGTTAAGCCCAGAAACCTGCTTCTTAAAGGCATCTACTTGAAGTTCCTACCCAGTCATGTTAGCAACCTTCTCCTCATAACCTTTTAGCATGAAGTCCGCTGATAACACATACTCATAGTGAGATTGATTCAACCCACGATAGCGAGCAAGAAGCTCACTACCATGCGACATCATCATACAATAAAGCACGCTCATCTTCGCAGTCAGTTGATCATCAAACAAACTCTCAACCCGGACCATCTCACTAGGAGTTGGAAACTGGTCCACCATAGTTTTACAAACAACAGGATCCTTAAAAACTTCCTTAGTCAGAACCCCGAAAGTAGGCCGGTATGGAACATCTCACTCCTCACGAGTAAACTCGCAATTTCCAGCAACACCACCTCCGGGATAGGTGGCATAGTATGGACAAGCAGAGAAAGGAAAGAAATCCGTATGAATGGCATCATCGGACACATCCTTAAATGGAGGAGCAGATCCGGAGGATGGTCTTGGCCGGCTCACACCAGAAGACGGTGCAGCAGCATCATCAACCATAATGCCCTTACCTTGAGAATCTTTAAAATAAAAACATAATAAGGCAAAGAAAGAAGACAAAGAATAAAGTAAGGCAGAAATCAAGAGCAATTACCTCGGGTGTTAGAACCTTCAGCAGTAGGAGCAACAGAGCTTTTTTATAACCCTTTCCTTAGGAAGGCATCACTGCATCTGACGAAGATTAGTAACCAATAGAATCTCCATATAAGCATCATCATCATCATCACTTCATCATCAACACCCACAAACAAACTAGGGAAAAAAAAAAAAAAGAAAAAAAAATAAAAAAAAAAAAAAGGAAAAAAAAAAGGTAAAAAAAAAAAAAAAAAAAAAAAGAAAAAAAAAAAAAAAAAAAAAAAAAAAAAAAAAAAAATAGTAAGTACTACCAGATGGATTTAGCCAAAGGCAGACCTTAGTGCGCTTACAACATGGCTCGAAGCGCACCAGAAGCAGAGGCATTTTGTTTCTGGAAGCTTCCAGCCTTAATCAACAAACTGAAACTAGGGTACCAACGGTAAGATCCATCTTCATAGTAGGACCAGGAATAATAGCGCTCGACCGGGCAGTGGGAGCGTGCATAAAAGGGAATCTTTGAAGGGTTGGCCTAACATCTAAATGGGGCTCCTCCTGGACCTCAGCACCAGTCCACTCAAGAAGACAAAGAAAATCATTAATACCCGTAACTATAAGAAAAAAGAAAAACAACAATAAATGCAACCAACAGAGGCCAAGAGCATAGCACAAAACTATCAAAACCCACCCCCATACCATTTCCATCGGCACCCCGAAGCACCGGATCACAGACATGACTCTTCCATACGCGACTCAACCCATATAAAACTAACACACCCTCAAGCATATCCCTTAACTTTATAACATGTGCACTTAGACGTCGCACATCAACCATGTTAAAAGAACCAGCAGCAGGCCTTGGATTATCAATAGCTGCATTCAGATGTCTCCAAACCATAGCATCCAGAATAGCCTGCTGATCAATCAAAAAGAACCCACTCTTCCAATGCTTCATGCAAGAACAATTATCATCAATACAGACAGGAGAAGGAGCACGACGCTTGGCAAATGAAAACCAATCACCTTGTTTTCACAAAGTCTAGAAAACCCTAAACAAGGTAACCGTCAGCTCTATCTATAAAGACCGACACAGCACCTCGAAGGTAATAACCTTATTAAGACCCAGAAGACCTAACTGAGAGAAGTGGACCCTGTAATGTTTAATAAGGGCCAGAAGGAACAATGAAAAAGGAATTCGAACACCATAAAAGTCAAACATCCGATGATAGATACCAATGGCATCGTCCGGAAGCTCGGACGTCACAAAATCCTTTGAGAGTAGCCGAGGGTGAAGATCACGCAGTATCTTATATTTGATTATCAGATCGTTTAGATCATCTTACTTGTTGGTTTATGAATTCTAACCGGATGAATGACAATCCAGTTAATGCTTCTGCTTTTGGGTTCAGATCTTTGGGGAGATGCGTAATTCAAAACCTATGGAAAGGATCCGTAGCATCCAAGACCTCATCCCTATACCTCTTTTCTCCTTCTGTCCTTAGAACCCTATTTCATTCGACTTGATCAACTAAAAGCATTGAGCTGACAAACAGATGTAATTCCTTCATTTGTCTTCCGACGGAGACAACTAGACCGGCTAGCATAGCTTCATAATCCATATCATCCTCGGAAGCGTTAAAGTTCAAGCAGATAGCATGCGAGTGTTCTTTCCCCTTTGGATCTATTAGGACCATACTGATGAGGTACAGTCTTCCCCGGACCATCCGAAGGATAAATCTGGCTTAGATGCCTCTGCCAAACTAACACGGGCTAAACTAAACAAACGCTCTAGAGATGCTGACTTGTCGAAGGACAAGTCAGGTCTGGAGTCACCACCAGAATTCCGAAGAAGCTGGTGTGTCGAAGGACATGCCAGGTCTGGAGTTATTAGCTTCGTCCTAACGCAAAGGTACCTAAGTACAATCCGACAAAGGTACAGTCCTTGTGAAAGACCACCGTCCTTAGAATGACATGTAGCTGACAAATCATACCAAAATAGAACTCCACGGTTATGTCTTGTAGTGAATCAAAAATAGTATAAAGGGAAGGCTCATTACCTCAGGACGGGACAAAACACCTACTCCGGACCATACTTTATATTCTTCGCATTTATCTCATAATCACCATACTTACTCTTACGCTGGAGTTGGTCCTGGATTCACACCCCCGGGAGAGCTAACTGTGTTCTTTCTTATTTTCAGCTAGGAGACGAGGGACTAAGCTTCGGTGGAAACAAGCTGAACTCCATATTTATCATCGGCCGAGGTCACTTTTACCGAGCCTAAGTAGCCCGTGTAAATTTACCTTAACATTTGGAGCCATACGTGGAACTCGGCATCCAAATCTACCCAAAAAAAGAAAACCAAAGAAGGCACGGTTAACTCGCAACCTATGGAGGAGGAATTTTAGGGAGTAGGGATAAGGGACGCAGGAACGGAAACCCATGAGGGACCCACCGAACCAGTCTTACAAACGCAAAAAACCACTTCTCCTTCTCCGGCCATCATCAAAGAAAACATTGACGTATTAAGAACCATGATCAAAGAACATGACCAGCAAGCCAAGATGAAAGCTACACTAAGAAAACTTGCCTATGCCGATTCTGACAAAGAAGCTCCGACCAGGTCGTTAGCCAAAGGATTTTTTGATCGATTCTCTCTCGAATCTTCAGGCACATCTGACACCCACAGACAAACTCACTCTACCAGTAAAAGTCAGAGGACTCCCTCCAAGAACAAAGAACCAACACACTTAAGAAGGTCAAGAAGGCTGGAAGACCGGAGCATAACTGACAAGTCTCCTTTTAATACATATAAATATATAATAAATATAACAAATAGGATCATATCAATGATAGTAGTATAGTATTACCGGGAGTATCCGTTTCTCACTTCGTTATCTACAAAGTTTAAAACCGGACCCGGGTCGTTCTTCCCGACAAGGAGTGAATTAGAAAGTCGAGAGTTGGATTGACATTTGATGTTTGAATGGAGGAGATTTGGATTGGATTTCTAAATCTACAGAGAATTTAATGCAATCTACTCTAAAAATGAAAAAGGCACACAAAATTAAGCTAAAAACTATAACGGAAATCTAAGTTTTTTTGACTAAAAACCCTAAATTTTCAAAAATTAACCTAAAATGATTTTTCCACTTTTAATAGACTATAATTAACTAGAAAGTAAGATTAAAGAAAACTAGAACGAAAACGGAATTGATTTGAGCTTTAAAACACAAAAAACGTGAACGGGAACGAATCACCTTCTTTAAAAAACGAAATTTTGCAATTTAAACCCTACGAAAGTAAAACTAATTTTCCTAGAAACTATATGATAAAATAAAATTTTCTAAAAAAGAATTATATTTTTTTGACTTTTTTATAATTTTTTATGAATTAAAAACGAATTTAAAAAGAAAAATCAATTAAAAATACTAAACTAAATGGTAAAAATCTAGAAAAATGCACAAAAGTCCTAAACTATATGAAGAATGCAGGAAAAATAAGCTTAATGAGACAGCTTATCCAATAAGCCCGAAAAAGCTTAAAATAAGCTTCGAAGTGCTTATTAAAATATAAGGAGAAAAAAGGGTAAGTATTATATTTTGCAAAACACTACCGGATGAGCTATTGTAGCACAACGGTAGTGAGTGTGTGTTATAAACGTTGGTCGATGGGGTTGAGGTCCCGAGTTCGAGCCTTGGCTCACTTGGGGCTTCCCCTAATCCAAAGATGTTTGTTTTTTATTTTTTTACAACTTTTTAGATAAGCTGAAAATAAGCAACTTTAAAAAAGACAAAATTTTTATAACTAACAAATAAGCACAAAATAAGCTAAAAAAGCTTGACAGAAATGCTTAATTTACTCTAAGTAAAATAACTAACTGTTTGGCTTTCTTCTAAACAAATAAGCAAATGCAAATGGAAAATAAGCTAAAGCAAGCAATAAGCTATACCTAAAAAGTAAAAGAGGTCAAAAATAAGCAATGACAATAAGCTAAATAGACAGAAAAGCTAGAAATGGTTAAAACACTTAAAATTTTACACTAAGAAGCAAATAAGCTCAAATAAGCTTGAGACAAAACCAAATAAGTTAGAACCGCTAAACTAACCTATAAGCTATACTAAACCTAAATAATCTAATGCAATAAGCAAATAAGCTATAATAAGCAAAATGGCTATTGGCCAAAAACTGTCAATCAAAAAGCCAAATAGGACTCTTTCGGCTTAATTTTTAAGCCCTTAGAGTGAATCTTTTGGCTTAAGGCTTATAAGAGCTTATATAGTGGCTTATAGGGTATCTAAAACTGCAAAGTAATTAAAGTTTGAAACAAATATAAGCATAGAAAATGGCTTGTGAAATTGGTTGTTCATGATGATTCAACACTTAGAAATTTTTTTTTGAATCTTAACAAGTTAGTACTTTTGAGCTTAAATATAAGCTACCTAATGGATCCTTATGAACTTATAAGCTGAAGACAGATGAATATTAATCCTCAAAGAACAAGTATCAACAACAGAAAAACAATTTGAAATTAAGAATAAGCCACAAAGATCACATCAAAAAGCAGTTTCTTCATTTTTCAACACTTATGTAAACTCTTGACAGGTTATGACCAAACACAAACCAACAATTGCAGGCTTATGACTTTGGTTTCTACTTAATTTTAAGACTCAAACAGACACAAAAACATCACAAAGGCACAAGATTCAAAAGCTCAATCAATCAAGAAGATAAAATGAGCTAAGAGCTCACAGTTTTAAGCTATAACTACTTAAGACCTAAAAGCTGAAATTTAAATAATGACAACTTCCAAAAACAGCTTTAATCTACTTAACTTAACTAGCTAAATCTAACTTAGTACCCCAACCCAATTAAAACACATTTTTGACCCATTTTGAATGTTAACCCAAACACTCCTTTAAATCCTTAAATCAAATTTTTAGACTGTTTTACAAAGTTTTAAGCTAAAACAGATGAAAACAGATTATGACTAAGTAAAGTTAAGCAATAATAAGCACAATTCAAGCAAGGATAAGCACTATACATAGCAAATAAGCAAATGAGCATATTAAGCTAAAAATGGACAGATTCACATAAAACTTAAACAAGGGACCAATAAGCCTTAACTAAGCATAAACTAACATCAATAAGAACTAAAAGATAGAAAATAAGCACAATAAGCTATGCTACAGTAAATAAGCTAAAATTTGGAAAAATGAGAAACTTACCAAGCCCTTGCTTAAACAGGGCAAAATAAGCAATCTACAAGCTCGACAAGCTAGTAAGAGTCCATAAGCCCATCCCTTTTTGACTTATCATCCAATAATTAAGCTGTGGAACTTTTGGGGTGATTCTTTTTTTTTGATTTTTATAATTTTTTCTTAAGTTCTTAGTATTTAATGAAAACAGTTTACCTATAAGTTTGATTAAGAGCTTATAAAGGTTTGTGGAAGACTTCTAAACATAAATAAACTCAAACAGATTTAAAAACTAACTTCAAATTTCATTAAAAAAACATTACAAGATTTAAAAAAGAGAGTACAATAAGCTAAGTTATATTAAAACAAGCTGAAAACTATTGACTAAAATTAAGCTAGATACCCTTATGGGCTTACAAAGTCATACTTATATAGAAACGACTAAGGGTCTTGGTCTCTTGACTTGTGTTTCTTTGCTGAGAGAGAACCAGGATGTGTGTTTGTTGTGTGAGTATCATACTTATATAGAAACGACTAAGGGTCTTGGTTTCTTGACTTGTGTTTCTTTGCTGAGAGAGAACCAGGATCTTGGCCATCGAAGTTTCTTGGAGCCCAATCCGAGTAATCTCAACCCTTGATGTTGTTATCGTATCCCTTGGCCAATGGAGGGGTTTAGGATTGCCAAGGTGTCTTGAGGCCATGTGGGGGTGGGGAAGGGTGGTGTAGTGGGTTTTGGCTGGTTATGAACAGTGGT
>BQNB010047549.1:0-20808 GCA_026074375.1 Tanacetum coccineum | reverse complement strand
GGTTTTTCGTCGGTTACGCACCAAACAGGAAGGGTTACCGAATCTACAACAAACAAACCAGACAAATCATGGAAACTATTCACGTTACATTAGATGGCTCCTATACACTCCAGTTCAGGACCTAATCCTAACCTTTTGACGCCTGGACCTATCAGTTCAGGGCTCGTACCTAATCCTCCTCCTACAGCACCTTATGTACCTCCTACAAATAAGGAACTTGATATTTTATTCCAGCCTATGTTTGATGAATATTTTGAGACTTCTACGGTTGATCGTTTGGTACCCCCTGCTTCTACAGCTCAAGCTCCAGTCAACCTTACCAGTCCATCAGTATCCATCCCCATCGATCAAGAGGCACTATCTAGAAGTTATTCATCATCATATTCGGACCATCAATCCTCTTCAGTACATCAAGGTGTTGCAGCTGAGCAGTTGTGTGAAGTAAATGCTTTTGCTACGGCTGATCCCGAACCATTTGTTAATGTGTTTGCCCCAGATCATAACTCTGAAGCATCATCTTCTGGGGTAACCGCGAGTACTGAATCCAACCAAACCACTCAGAACCTCATGAACATCTTCGCAAATGGACCGACTCTCATCCTCTTGATAATATTATTGGGAACCCTTCTTGACTGGTATCCACTCGGAAACAGCTTGCTACAAATGCTCTATGGTGCTTCTACAATTCAGTACTGTCCAAAGTTGAACCAAAAAACTTCAAATATGCTGTTACTGAAGACTACTGGTTTCAAGCCATGCAAGATGAAATCCATGAATTTGATTGACTGGACGTATGGGAATTAGTGCCACCTCCAGACTGTGCAATGATTATTGCTCTCAAGTGGATTTATAAGGTGAAACTTGACGAGTATGGTGACGTGTTGAAAAACAAGGCACGTCTTGTGGCGAAAGGATATCGTCAAGAAGAAGGTCTTGATTTTGAAGAATCCTTCGCCCCGGTCGCCAGACTTGAAGCTATCAGAATATTTCTTGCCAATGCTGCCAGCAAAAACATGACAGTTTATCAAATGGACGTAAAAACTGCATTCTTAAATAGCGATCTTAAAGAAGAAGTCTATGTGAGCCAACCAGAAGGCTTTTGTTGACCCAGATCGTCCACATCATGTCTACCGTCTGAAGAAAGCTCTTTATGGGTTAAAGCAGGCACCCCGGGTGTGGTATGACACTTTGTCGAAGTTTCTTCTGGCACAAGGATTCTCCAAGGGTGTAGTCGATCCAACCTTGTTCATTCAGAAAACAGGCAAACACACTCTTCATGTTCAAATATATGTTGATGATATCATATTTGCCTCGACTGACCCCAAAGACTGTGACCATTTTTCTAATGAAATGAGCTCTAAATTTCAAATGTCGATGATGGGTCAAATATCCTTTTTCTTAGGCTTACAAATTTCTCAGAATCCTAGAGGCATTTTCATAAATCAATCTAAATACGCTAATGAGATTTTAAAGAAATTTGATCTTCATAAAAGTGACCCTGTTGACACTCCCATGGTGGAGCGAACAAAACTGGATGAGGACCTCTCAGGGATCCCTGTTGACCAGACCCAATATCGCAGTATGATAGGATCCCTGATGTATCTCACGGCCAGTAGACCTGACCTTGTTTTTGCTGTGTGCATGTGTGCTAGATATCAATTCTAGCCCGCCTAAAAAGCACTTGAAGGTTAAACGGACGTCTTTCGTTCTCAAGGAACCATCAAATATATGGGTCTTTGGTATATGAAAGACTCCGCCTTGGCACTAACAGCATACGCAGACGCAGTCATGCAGCGTTGGTCTAGGGCACTCGAAGAAGACATCTGGTAGTGCTCAGTTCCCTTAGTGATATGTTGTTAGTGGTAATTCAAAGAAGCAAAACTCAGCACGTCCATCTGTTCTACAAAGCTGAATACATCCATTGAATGTCTGGTTGCTGTGCCCAAATCCTATAGATGCGGTCTCAATTATCGAATTATGGCTTTGTATACAATCACATCCCTCTGTATTATGACAACAAGAGTACCTATTGCTCTTTGCTCCCCTAACAAACGTCCGCACTCCAGGTCTAAAACACATTCGACTTCGACTCATTTCATACAGAGAACAAGTAGGAGAAGGGAGTGGTTGAGTTGTTATTTCGTGAGGACAGGAGTATCAATGGCGGATATATCTCTCTTAAGGGCACTGCCCAGAGATAAGATTTGATTCATTCTCCGCGGCTTGGCATGAAGAGTATGAAGCCAGAGACACTCAAACGTCTTCAAGATGATAAGGATGAGTGACGGATTTGCTTCAAATATCCTATGTAAATATGTACATATTCATCATCAAAATGAAAATACAAAAATATAAAACCCACAAAAATCCATAAAAAATAAAATAAATAGTTTTCCAAGACATGTCTTCCGTTTATCGATAACATTTACGGACCTAGAAATGTCATTCAATAATGACACGGGCCTTTAAATGAAGCTCGAACGGAAGTTCAAACTTTTCAAAACATGTCTAAATGGCTTGTAGTTATTTCAGACTGCAGCCCGGTTTTCGAAATGAGGAAAGCTCATCGCCAAAAAGACTGTTTTTCCTAACAACGGGTGATTAAGTTCTCCCGGGCATGGATTACTTTATATCCGTGTACCCTTGATCTGTTGTACGCTTCAGTACATTATTTCTTGATTAAGAAGAGAAGTCTTCTTTTATCCTTATAATTTTTCCGTCTATGATTCTTCAGAAAATTATTTGGATGTCACATGGTGGTTTAATCTTATTTTTGAAAATCAATCAGACTTGAATTTCACAAAAATTTGACATTCAATCAACGACTACAGCTCTTTAAATAGAAAATGGGTCATTGATTTAGGGGGGGAGTATTGTTCAAATTTATGACATCTAATGGGCATTTTAACAATTTGTATACATAATTGAGAAAGATTTGGTAAATGACGAGGTTATGGTTTAAGGGGGAGTCAAACTTGAGTTAACTCAAAAAGGGCTAAATGTGTCTGTTATATGCAAGTATAGGGTCTTATGTGCTATTTACTATTTGTATCCCAGGCTTATAAAATATAAAGGACCAATTGTGCCACTTATGCAATTTAATCAATCCTTTAGTAGCTATTAAACCTTAAATGAAAAGAAATAAGAAAAGGAGGGGCCAATTCTGCCAATTGATGAAAGTGTAGCCTAAGTATTAAACACCCCTTACGTTTTGACTTGGTCAAACGTTCATAAACCAGTCAAACAAATTTCAAATTATCTCTCTCATCACAAAACTCAACAACTCATTGCGATTTGCCTAATCCATGACTATTTGTATGCTTTCGTGCCTAGATATTCGTGCATAATTGTCATAAAAAACTAGGTTAGTGTTTGTAAGTGTGTTTTGATTATTGGGACAGCACTTGTATACACAAATGATACCTTGTTGATGTTGTGTTAGTTTCCCCAATTGCTAATTTATAGTCCTTGAGATTTTTGTATTTAGGTTGACTTTTTATGTCAAAATAGTGCTAGTATGTTATGTGTGGTGACCCCTTAGTGGTGTTAATAAGTTTAGTGAGTATTGTAGAACGTAAGTCAAGATGTGCCTAAGTAATTGAACCACTGATTTGTAAGTTTGAATCTGCGCTTGTGAAGCATTCTTGGTTGCATTTTGGTTAGGATTTCTTGGTTGCGATTTGCTTAGAATTTCTTGGTTGCGTTTTGCGAAACAAATTCCTGCCTGCGTTTTGCTTAAATGTTATAGGTTGTGTTTTGCCTTAATACTCTTGGTTGCATTTTACTTAGATGTTCGTTATTGTGTTTTGCCTTAGGTGCTCCTCGTTGCGTTTTGCTTGATTGTTGTTGGTGGCGATTTGATAAGGAAAACTTGGTTGCGTTTTGTTTGTAGAATTCTTTGCTGCGTTTTGTCTGTATGTTCCTTGTTGCGTTTTGTCTGTATGATCCTTGTTGCGTTTTGTCCTTTGATATGCTATTACGTTTTGAGTATTAAATATTAAGCAGGGACAAAACGCAGTTACTGCGTTTTGTATATGAAGACCACTTAAAATATTTAAATAGTAAAACACTTATTTTGGAAATTTTTTAAATGGTTGCATTTTGCTTATTTTAAATATAATAGTGCTTGCGTTTTGATTGTTGCGTTTTTCCTAGTACGTTTGGTGTGATTGCGTTTTGCCTTTACTGCGTTTTGACTAGTTTTCTAATAAAATAATCATTGCGTTTTGGTGCCTTGTGTTTTGGATCTCAATTAGCAGCAGAACCTTGAGTAGCAGCAAGTTTACCCTTAATGAACCTAATCAATTGCTCTGCTGTAGTCAGATCATTTCCCACAACATCTCTAGCAAGCTCCAATTTATGTTTGAACATCCTTTCCATAAGCTTGACAGATAGGGGATAAGGTACATCCACAAACATATACAATACTTTTCCAGTCATGGTCTCCAAAACATGAACATTGGAAAAAGTGTATAACCTCCAACTTCTTACTTGCCAATTCTGTTGACTACCCCAAATGGAATAACCTTCACCACCTTCAAGGGAATCAATCAGCACCTTTAGATCTCCCCATAACAACAAACCAACACCTGTAGCAATGTGAGACTCATAATTTAGAACCCACATTCTCCTTAGGCAACATAGCAGCCAAGAGAGGCATATGGTCCCCTTCAAACTTTAGCTTCATATTGGCAAATAATTTAGAACTAAACATACCTATGGCCTTAGGGGTAGGGTCTGTGGTCTGAATACCCAAGATCATCTGTATGAACCTAGGGTACATTAGAAATTTATGCTTAGTGGCCCCTACATTCCCAATCATCCCATCAAGAATCATCTTAGAAAAGTTATAAATCCTCCCATCAGATAGGCATATTAGTCCTGAAGCAAGAGAGCTAGGAAATTGATTCCACCCCCCGACTTGGGACTTAAACAGTGAATGAGGGTGTAAACCAAGTATCTCCATTGAGGAGAAAATTTATTCTTGAAGAAGGTGAAGGTGCCATCAGTTAGGTAACCAAGGACAACCATACCCTTAAGAATATCTTGCTGGGTAAAGTCATATAGACCCCCCATCATCTAGCCTAAGCTGAGTCCTTATGGAGGACTTAGTGACAATGACTTCATTGCCATCAATGGTGGCCACAATCTCTTAGGACCTATCCTCAAGAGATCGTACTATAGCCGAAGCCTAAAATTGCCTGACTAATGAGTCATAGACAATTGGGGGACAATGAGTCAAAGCATACCTGAGTGTTGACCCATTAAGGAAGTCGAGAATCTGATGATATTCCTCACTGCCTTTAGATTTCTCTAGATAGGCAACCTTGTTGTGATCATCCTTGTAGGTGAGTGCCGCCATTGTTGATTAGCAAAAACAGAGTGTGAAGATGAAGATGAAAGAGGTGGGTAAGTTTTGAAAATGAAAGTAAAAACTGATGGAGTAAACCAATGGGGTTAATATTGAATTATTGTGCAAGTGGGAACTTTGTTCCTTGTGAATTAATTGGGTGGTTGAAAATTAACCATTAAATATGAAACAAATCAGTAATTGATAAAAGTTACCCAATTGGCGAATCAAGTGGCAAAAATACCGCCGAACGTTATCTTTGACTAAGTTAAATTTGATTTAATCCCAACAGTATCAATCTTCCTCGAAACCAGCAGGAACAAAAGTCAACCAGCATGAACAAGAAACTACCAGCAGGAAAATTATTCTGCAAGCAGGAACAAAAAGCTACCAGTAGGAACATTGAACCAACAGCAGGAACAATGTACTACCAGCAGGACGAATTGTTCTGCCAGCAGGAACAATAAGCTTACCAGCAGAAACATTGTCCAACCAGCATCAATTTGAACTACAAGTATAAATGAGGAAAAATAGCAAAAACCCACTTTTCAAGACTTCAATCTCCACAAATACAAGTTATGACCTGCACAATTGTTAGAATACAAACTATACAACAATAAGCCTCCCCTTAGGCTTATACCTCCCCTCAATCACAGCAATCATGGATTGAGCATCCCAATGTGGACCACTAAATAATTAAACCTAGGTCCATCAAAGGCTTTAGTCAACAAATCAGCCACATTTTCATCAGTGTGAATTTTAAGCACTTGAATAAGATGTTTTTCATTTGCATCCCTGATAAAATGGTGCCTAATCTCTATGTGCTTTGTTCTTTGGTGAAAAACTAGATTTTTAACTATGCAAATTGTACTTTGGTTATCAATAAAAATTTTGGTGTTCATAAAATTAAACCCATAGTCTAGCATTTGGTTCTGTATCCAAAGTACCTGTCCACAACAATTAGCAGCAACAACATACTTAGCCTCAGTGGAAGAGGTAGCCACAATGGTTTTGCTTCTTGCTATGCCATTAAATCAACCTCCTCCCTGAAACTGACATCCCCAGTTGTGGATTTCTATCATTATTTGTCACCAGCAAAAACACTGTCACTATAAGCTTTCCAACACAAAGGGTGAATCTCTCGTACTAAAGACAAGTAATTTAGGTTGGCCTTAAGATATAAAGATTTCTTTACTGCATACAATTGAAGTGAAAAGGGGTAACTTGATGTCTTTAACAAGCACAACTGCAAACATGATATCAGTCTGAAGCTGTCAAATACATAATAACCTATCATGGAATTATGAGAGATGAACATTAAACAGCATCATCAGGATCCATTATTTGATTTAGGCTTTGAGCTTTCATATGTGATTTTGAGTTCTCAACTTTCCAAAATCAAACTTCTTTAGGATTATCATCACATACCTAATTCTGATGGATAAAAATCCATCAGGTTGTTGCTTACTTAATTCTAAGAAAGAATGTTTAATTCACCCATAACACTCATCTCAAACTCACTTTTCATTAGTTTTTCAAACTCATCACACCAGGCCTTCTTTGTGGATCCAAAGATAATGTCATCCACATACACTTGTACAAGGATGATATCTCTGGAATTCTTCTTGATAAAGAGAGTTTTGTCAATAGTTCCTCTTCTGTAACCATGCTTTAACAAGAAAGTAGACAATCTGGCATACCAGGCCCGTGGTGCTTGATGAAGTCCATACAATGCCTTCACAACCTTGTAAACCAGCTTGGGATGATGAGGGTCCACAAATCCTTTGGGTTGAGTCACATATACTTCCTCTTCAATCTCCCCATAGAGAAAAGCACTCTTTACATCCATTTGGTACACCAAAAATCCCATATATGAGGCAAAAGCTAAAAACAGTCTAATAGCTTCAATCCTTGCCACTGGTGCAAATACCTCATCATAATCAATGCCCTCCTCTTGCCTGTGACCTTGAGCAACAAGCCTAGCTTTATTCCTTACCACAATACCTCTGGCATCCCTCTTGTTCTTTAGTATCCATTTTGTCCCAATGGCTGTCTTTCCTTCAGGCAGAGGTACAAGTTTCCACACATTTTGATGTAGAAACTGCTGCATCTCTTCTTGCATAACATCTACCCAACCTGGATCTTCAAGAGCTTATGCAACACTACTTGGTTCAACTTGAGACAGAAAATAAGCAAAAAGTCATGTAGAAGTCCTGTTGTGATTTGTTTTCCTTTGTTGATCAGAATGTAAACTGACAAAGGCACTTTCACCAAACTTTGTCTCTTCACCTTACTCCTGTTTTGAACCAGATGAAGTAGATCACCTAAATCAAGGACTGAGGTTAACAGTTGTTTTATCTTGTAGTAGCAATAGGGTTAACATCCACAGTTGGTGCTAGGTTATTAGCATCAGCACCAAAATCATCATCATATGAGGAGGAAGAGAAAATGCCAGTGCTTGGAGGATGGTGTATATCTATAGAGCTTGAAGAGTGTGAATTACCAAGGTCGGATGGGGCGAGATATCTTGTAGAGTGTTCATTGGAGCCCAATGATTGACAAGGAGGAAGTGAAGCACTAACAGCAGGAATGACATTACCAGCAGGAAGTGGTACACTGCCATCGAGGAATGTACACTACCACAGGATCCATATTCCTCACGGCTATCAATGGTGGTTTGTCTCAACATTTCCTTCAATGTGTTTTTGTAAACTCAAAGCCTAACTTTTCAGCTGCATCTTTGGCCTCATGCTCTTGTCTTTGAAGCATAGCAAGCTCCTCAACATAACCTGAATCAGTCATCTTCATACCAGAAGTATCTTTGACCTCAGTACCTGCATAAATGGAACAATCTTGTGCACCTGCAGGTTGATTAGCTTTGAAATGAGTATAACCTAAAGTATCAGTTAAATAGTCAAGGTCAAAGTACCATTCATGACCTGCACCCTGAATATTAGGCTTATCTTCAATATATCTCAGATGGAGTGTCCCTCTTCTACTTTTTGCTGGATAAATGTATACCCTAATAAGCCTACTATAGACAGCATACCCAACAATAAATCCCTCATCAGCTTTTCCCAAATTTACCTAATGTCACATGAGTTAGGTATTTATAATATCACATGACACCCAAAAGGTTTAAAATGACTGATGTATGGAACCTACCAGACAACATTTCATAAGGTGTTTTGTTGTGAGGACTAGTTACCAAAACCCTGTTCAAAACATAACAAGCAGGTACTATCCTGCAGCATCAAAAACAAGTAGGTAACTAAACTTAGAGTCAGCTAGCAAGGTTCTTCTGCTGCCCAAAAGGGTTCTATCTTTCTTTCATCACCCTATTTTTGTATGGGGTGTTCCGCATTACTAATAAATCCCTTCTAATCCCCTTTTTCCACAGAGTTCTAAAAATTTAGAATTTTTAAACTCAGTCCCATTAACACACCATAATAGCTATTAAACCTTTTTAATAGCTGTTTTTTATAAAATTTCATAAAGTCTTAAGTGTAAGAAAGTTTCACTTAGTTTCCACACTAAGAAGAAATCCCAACAAAACTTGCTAAATTCATTTGTAACCACCATGTAAAGTACTTATGATCAAAACTTTCCTGATTGGAAGTGTGAACCAAAAAGGTCCATGAGAAGTAACTGAAGAGCTCAGTAATGGTACTCAACAAAAGCTGTAATCGCTTTATATGTACCTTGTGTTACTTTTCCTTGTTGGCAAGCAACACAGTTTATGGCTCATTAGTGAAGATCTTGGAGGGAAGCCCTTTGACTAAGCCATTCTTTGCCAGCTTGTTGATGTTTTTGAAATTCACATGAGCCATCCTCCTATGCCATTTTGTAGACTCATCCAAGGATACCTTTGACACCAAGCAAGCTAAAGTACCTTTAGGCTGGAGTTCATTTAGGTTGAAACTGTAAAGGTTGTGTCTTCTTGGAACTCTAAGTACAACCTAACTATCATCAGGCAACTTAAAGTCCGTTGATAGCACAAGACATTCAGTCTTAGTGAAGAGGACATTGTTCTTTTTATCACAAATTTGTGAAACTGAGAACAAGTTAAAGTTTTGCAACTCTTTCACATAATAAACATTTTCAAAGTCCAGCTTGGAAATTTTGATTGTGCCCTTCCCAGTTATTCTACCCTCTCCACCACCAAAAGTCACAGTTCCACCTTTAATTGACACAAAGTCATCTAATCTTTTTTTGTTACCAGACATGCTTCTTGAACAACCACTATCTACAATACCTAAATCTTTATTTTTAAGAGGATTTTCCTACAACACACAATACAACAACATTAGTTACATTGGGAGACCCAAGCCATTTCTGACTTGATCCTGCCTAGTGGATCAGTAAGAATTAAACCATGTAGATTGATGAGATCCACCATTGTTTTTGGATCCCCATTGCAAATTTGGTCTTCTATCTTTCCAAGAACAACCTGCTGAGGTCTTAATAGCAGTTTCCCATCTTCCCCCACCCATATACATTTCGTTATAATAAACAGGCCTACTAGAATTATGAAAATGAGAGCTTGTAGGTCTGAACATTGGTCTAGCAGCACTTCTTCTCCAACTAGCAGAAACTAAAACAGAGTTTCTTCTGCCAGCAGGAAAAGGTCTACCAGCATAAATAGGTGTTGGGTCCTATTTTGTCCAATCACAGGCACTGGAGTACACATGCAATAAGACAGGTGCAGTCCCAGTTTGCCTACCAGTAGGAATAGGTGCTGGCACTTTAACTCTACCAGCAGGAAATGTAACTTTGCCAGACCTTCCATGTGCTGCTTGAGGAACAAATGGGGGAATATTATTAACATTTTTCCACATAGGTCTAGATTCCCTATGCCCACTATAATCACCCATCCTATTCTCATAAAAATCACAAGACTTAATAAGATGGGAGTAACTACACAAACAAAACACGATTAAATCCTGAAGATTTCGACCTTATACATAAATGTCTTAAACCATCCTTATAAACAAGAAACATAAAGAGTATTATTAAATTAAATGTCTTTCTGAAACCACCTATCTTTGAAGTGGATATCACTTTCAGCTGTCACATATCAGAAGAAACACTTGAGTCACCAGAACTTGGTGAAGACTTGTCACTTGAATCACTGAGGCAAAAGTCATTGGTCATGGGTCTAGAAGGCTAGTCACTGGAAGCCAAGAGAACTAAGTTAATAGAATCAGTTTCAGTAAGGTCATTGACCTTTCGCCATAAGCATTTGTTGATTCATCAAATACAGAGTGGATGTTAAGGGATAGGCATGAATTTTCCCAGTAATAGGTAGGGGGAACTGCCAATTCATTTCTCCTCTTAACAAACCTAACAAGAGTTGGGTTACCATCTACTTCTTTAGGGGTAGGATCAAAAATACTTGGCATAGTTGGGTAATAAACTTCATCTTCCCCTATGTAATCTCCATACCCCAACCCAAGCTTTGTTTTAACATACATAGAGCTATCTACTAATTTGGCTAAGTTTTTAGAAGTTTCTTTCCATTTAGCAAATCTGGCCAATGCATTATCTAGCTTTGTCTGCAACTCCTGTTTTTCTAAGTTTACATTATTATTTACATTTTCAGAATATTTTAACAAGTTAGTTGTATTTTCTAAATCTCTTTCCAAAACCTTAATCTTTTCCTCATAAGCTAACTGATTACTATTGGAACCCATGCTATGTTGTTCTAGAGTTTTAAGGGTACTTTTATATGCTTGAACTTGTATATAATACTCCTTATATTGAGCCTCTAAATCATTAAATTCTTTTTGAAGTTCAGCATTTTTATCATGACAACCAAAAGGACAAGTTTGTACCTGAGAAGTGACACCCATGAGAGCAAATTCACCAGCAACCTCATCCTCATCATCACATCCAGCAATCATGCCATACACTTGAGAAGCATTATCGTCAGCACTCTCCTCATGATCTGAGCAGTTCACCATTGAATCAATAGATAACAAGGCTTTAGGCTCAGCTGGCTTATCTTGTTCCATCTCTTTAAGCTTGAATGCAGAGTACCGAACATTGGATTCCAACTGCTTGCCAGTGCATTCCCTAGAAAAATGACCTAACTGAGAACACTTATAGCATCTGACCTTCTTCTTATCAAACCTAGCAGCATCCCTATTGTTAAACTTCATCTTCCTTCCAGCCTTCTTTTCAAATCTGTTAATTCTAACAGAGAGCATTGCCATTTGCCATTTGATATCCAATTCCTCCAAATCTAATTTTCCAATCTGATCGAAGTCTTCATAAATTATCTGCTATTGTGGATCACTCTCTGCAACAAAGGAATGGAGAACATCTTCCACTATATTACCAGAGTTAAAATGTGAAACATTGGAACCTGGTGATGCAGATGTATATAAAGATGATTGTTTTGAAGTTTCAGCATATGACATCTTGTTATTAGCACTAGTTGTGCTAACAAAGGCTGAGTGAGATGGGGCTGTACTGTGATTTGATTTATAGCTTGATCCTCCTTTGATATCAATCTCAAGAGACTTTAGCTTGTTGTAAAGGTCATCAAAGTTCAGATAGTCTAGACCACCCTTTGCTTTAAGAGTGATTGCTACTTGTGACCAAGAGGAAGGCAAGGCTCTAAGGAACTTCATATTACAATCTTCATTGTCTGGTTTTGCCTGAAGCTGATTGAGTTGACTCAATATTTTCTAAAACCTGTCATATCCCTTATGTAGACCTTCATCTTCAGAGACCCTAAACTCTTGAAATTCTTGCTTCAGCATGGTCTTTAAATAGAAAACGGGTCATTGATTGAGGGGGAGAGTATTGTTCAAATTTATGACATCTAACGGGCATTTTAACAATTCGTATATATAATTGAGAAAGATTTGGTAACTAACAGGGTTATGGTTTAGGGGGGAGTCAAACTTGAGTTAACTCAAAAAGGGCTGAATGTGTCTGTTATATGCAAGTATAGGGTCTTATGTGCTATTTGCTATATGTTTCCTAGGCTTGTTAAATATAAAGGACCAAATGTGCCATTTATGCAATTTCTTATTACCCTTAGTTGCCATTAAACCTTAGATGAAAAGAAATAAGAAAAGGAGGGGTCAAATTTGACATTTTTTGAAAGTTAAACCTAGTATAAATGTAAGTTGCGTTTTGACCTGGTCAAACCTATCAAAAACGAGTCAAACCTTTTACTTTCTCTCTCAAACTCAAATCACAACCATCGTTGCGATTTGCCTGTCCTGAAATTATTTGTGTGATTTTTCGCCTAGGTAATTCTTGGTTTTAGCTCATCATCATTTTAATATGTTGTATCTATAACATCATAGCTTAAAACTCATTGAATCTCGTGTTATGTAGATTTTCGTGCTTATTCATAATCTACTTCGTGGTTAGTGTTTCCATTTGAGTTTTTGTTGCTGAGTTTGCTCCATATTACATGCATGATGCTTCGTTTATGTTTTAATTGTTCCCTCCATCTTTAAATAGTGGTCCGTGTGATTTTCGTGTAAAAGTTTGATTTTTAAGTCTGAATAGTGGTCGTAAGTTGTTTGTATTAGCCGTTTATTGTTGATAAATCAGTCAGTGTATATCCGTTAATGTATGGCATGATCTAGTTCTCTCCAGGAAGCCTTGATTTAAAAGATAAAAGCTGAGCTTTTTCATGTTCTTGGTTACGTTTTGTCTTGGCATTCTTGGTTGCGTTTTACTTAGATGCTCGTAATTGCATTTTGCCTTAAGTGTTCTTCGTTGCGTTTTGCTTAGGACTTCTTGGCTGCGTTTTTGTTCTCTAGGTTACGTTTTGCTCATATATATCCTAGGTTGCGTTTTGATGAATACCCTTGACTGCGTTTAGTTCAGAAACTCTTCGTTGCATTTTGATTAGGAAATAATGGTTGCGTCTTGCCTGTATTTTCGTGATTGCGTTTTGCCTGTAGTGCTATTTGTTGCGTTTTGATAAGAAGTATATGTGAGCCAACCAGAAGGCTTCGTTGACCCATATCGTCCACATCATGTCTACCATCTGAAGAAAGCTCTTTACGGGTTCAAGCAGGCACCCCGGGTGTGGTATGACACTTTGTTAAAGTTTCTTCTGGCACAAGGATTCTCCAAGTGGTTGCGTTTTGCTCAGAAGACAATTAAAACATTAAAATAATCAAACCCCCATTTCGAAAAAAAATTAAATGGTTGCTTTTTGCCTATTTTTGAATATTATAATGCCTGCGTTTTGATGGCTGCGTTTTGATAAGATTGCGTTTTGCTTCCATGCGTTTTGAGTTTTTATCATTAAATATTCACTGCGTTTTGGTCCTTAAGTGTACTGTAGATTGCGTTTTGCTCAGTGTGACTAATCCATTACGTTTTGTCTTGCTTTCATTGTAAACTGTCTTTGGGTCTTGTGGTTTAGTCAGTGTGTTAAGGCGTCTCTTACAAGAGTCAACTTCCGTTGCCTCAAGAGTTGACTTCAACTATTAATCTTCACCGGAATAGTTGACTTTAACTATTTACCTTCACACATCTAACATCTCCTATCTGTATGCACGTCTTTCTGTGTATGTGACTGTGCAGATATAATGACGGATGTTAATGCTCTGGTTAAACAAGCACCTGCTTTGGCACCACCCACCCGTACTGATGAACAAATCTTGCCTCGCATTCGTTGGGTGCCAATAAGGAAAAACAATTACTATCTGGTGCCAACTTCTTCAGAGCATTTACCGCCTCCTCGACAATACCAGCTATCTATATTCAACAGTTCTGGGATACTATTTGTTATGACAGAACCGACGGGGGTTACAAGTGTCAACTGGATGAGCAATGGTTCAACCTTACTAAAGACACACTCATAGATGCTCTTCAGATCACGCCAGTCAACCACAACAAGGCTTTTATCAACTTTGTCAAAGGTCTAGGTTATCCAAAAGAAGTTATCCAAAAGAAGTTATCCAAAAGTCTAGGTTATCAACTTTGTCAAAGGTCTAGGTTATCCAAAAGAAGTTAAACACTTATCTAATGTCGTTACTAATGACATGTTTCAACCGTGGAGGGCACTCACGACAATCATCAATATGTGCCTTACGGGAAAGACTTTTGGGTTTGAAAGGCCAAGAGCTCCAGTGTTGCAGATTCTTTGGGGCGTCATCAATCGAGCTCATATCGATTATGCGGAAAGGATGTGGGAAGAATTCACTCAATCCATCCATACCTTCACGGAAGACAAAAAGAATCTGGCACAACACACTCAGGGAAAGAAGAAAGCCACTCTCATTGTGATCCCAAGTGTGAGGTTCACTAAACTGATTATCTTTCACCTGCAACGCAAGCACAAGTTCCATCCAAGACCTGAGTCTCCCCTTCATTTGCCGACTGAAGAACCAATTCTGGGATATCTCAAATTCAGTGCCAAAGGAACCAAAAGGGAAGTGTTTGGGATGCCTATTCCGAATGAACTCATCACTGATGACATTCGAGGAGCAGATTACTACGATGCTTATCTGAAGAAAGTAGCCAAGCATCAAAGATATCTTGCAGGTGAAGAAGTTAGTGATCCTGACTCTCCTGCACCAAAACCCGCAAAATCAACCAAACCCAAGATAACCAAGCAAGCTAAACCCGTAGCACCTAAAGCAGCAACCAAGAAACCTCAACCAGCACCAACCAAGCCTAAGGAGAAGAAACGTAAGCAGGCTAAGGAAACCACTGAAGCAACACCGCCAGCCAAACGAGCTAAAGCTGGGAAGGTGGCAAAGAAGCGAACCCTTAAGATGGTAAAGACATTTATAGTTCCTCTCAGTAGTGTAATTCCTTGCTGGTAGAATGTTAAATTATAGTTCCTGCATTAGTGTGTTTCAGGTTCCTGCGGGTAGCATAGTTGCCTGCGAGTCAGTAGTAATACAACCAGTATATTAGTATAATAGTTAAAACACGAGAATCATGAGATATAGTTTAGGAAGTCGAAAATGCATATCTTCTCTATGCGTATTCTAGTGAATATCGAATTAGGTTACTCTAGTATAACGAAACAGATCGGCTAATGTTATGTACACACTTTGAAAAAACAACTTTTCATATATACTATAATCCATAAGGATTATTATTAGTTTTTCTTACTTTAACTCTATTTTTTAATTCCTCCCCGCATAAACTTTAGTTTATTGTTAGAGTCTGTCCTCTCTTGTAGCTGCTAGTGATTACATAAGTATTCAACCTAACCCTAACTGGCTCAAAGATCACTAAGACTGACCAACAAGTGTATCAAGCTTGAGAGTCTTTGTGAAAGAAAGAACCTTTTACCAAAACAAATTACATCTATACCCTCCTCAAAGCTTAATAAGTGACTTCATCCTCAGTAGATTAATCACAACAATCCTAAAAAATCTCAAAATACAGAATGTCCAAGCAAATAGTACAACCCGACTGTCTCAAACAATAATGCAAATCTCCTAATTAAAGAAGATGAATATGAAACTGCCATGAAATGGAGTACGGGATCATGAAAGTAATGAACACAATTTGGGAGATGTTGTTCTGAATGGAACATCAAAAAGAAGCTTAGAGAATCCAAAGGGAAAAACATCATAATTCTTCCTCTCTGTCTCTAGCTGAAGAATAGATTGTCGTGTCAGAAGAGACCAAAGCAAGACCTTATTGCTCAGTCTCTCCCAGAATACAATGGGTGACTTCTCATCACTTGGATTGATGCAAAGGATATCTCCCGTTGGCTGTCAAAGTCCAAGATTTTGGAGGTAATGAAGAATCCAAGAAGATGAGGAAGTCCATGCTGAAGCAGGAATTTCAAGAGTTTAGGGTCTCTGAAGATGAAGGTCTACATAAGGGATATGACAGGTTTTAGAAAATATTGAGTCAACTCAATCAGCTTCAGGCAAAACCAGACAATGAAGATTGTAATATGAAGTTCCTTAGAGCCTTGCCTTCCTCTTGGTCACAAGTAGCAATCACTCTTAAAGCAAAGGGTGGTCTATACTATCTGAACTTTGATGACCTTTACAACAAGCTAAAGTCTCTTGAGATTGATATTAAAGGAGGATCAAGCTATAAATCAAATCACAGTACAGCCCCATCTCACTCAGCCTTTGTTAGCACAACTAGTGCTAATAACAAGATGTCATATGCTGAAACTTCAAAACGAAACAGCCTTTATATACATCTGCATCACCAGGTTCTAATGTTTCACATTTTAACTCTGGTAATATAGTAGAAGATGTTCTCCATTCCTTTGTTGTAGAGAGTGATCCACAAGAGCAGATAATTTATGAAGACTTCAATCAGATTGGAAAATTAGATTTGGAGGAATTGGATATCAAATGGAAAATGGCAATGCTCTCTGTTAGAATTAACAGATTTGAAAAGAAGGCTGGAAGAGATGAAGTTTAACATAGGGACTGCTGCTAGTTTGATAAGAAGAAGTCAGATGCTATAAGTAGTTAGGTCATTTTGCTAGGGAATGCACTGGCAAGCAGTTGGAATCCAATGCTAGGTACTCTGCATTCAAGCTTAAGGAGATGGAACAAGATAAGCCAGCTGAGCCTAAAGCCTTGCTATCTGTTGATTCAATGGTGAACTGGTCAGATCATGAGGAGAGTGCTGATGATAATGCTTCTCAAGTGTATGGCATGATTGCTGGATGTGATGATGAGGATGAGGTTGCTGGTGAATTTGCTCTCATGGGTGTCACTTCTCAGGTACAAACTTGTCCTTTTGGTTGTCATGATAAAAATGCTGAACTTCAAAAAGAATTTGATGATTTAGAGGCTCAATATAAGGAGTATTATATACAAGTTCAAGCATATAAAAGTACCCTTAAAACTCTAGAACAACAAAAGGCATGGTACCAAAGTAATCAGTTAGCTTATGAGGAAAAGATTAAGGTTTTGGAAAGAGATTTAGAAAATACAACTAACTTGTTAAAATATTCTGAAAATGTAAATAATAATGTAAACTTAGAAAAACAGGAGTTGCAGACAAAGCTAGATAATGCATTGGCCAGATTTGCTAAATGGAAAGAAACTTCTAAAAACTTAGCCAAATTAGTAGATAGCTCTATGTCTGTTAAAACAAAGCTTGGGTTGGGGTATGGAGATTACATAGGGGAAGATGAAGTTTATTACCCAACTATGCCAAGTATTTTTGATCCTACCCCTGAAGAAGTGGATGGTAACCCAACTCCTGTTAGGTTTGTCAAAGAGGGAGAAATGAATGCAGTTCCCCCACCTATTACTGGGAAATTCATGCCTACCTCCATCCACTCTGACTTTGATGAATCACAAATGACTTATGGCAAAAAGTCAAATGACCTACCTGAAACTGATTCTAATAACTTTGTCTCTTGTGATTCAAGTGACAAGTCTTCACCCAAGTCTGGTGACTCAAGTGTATCCTCTCTAAGTGCAGCTGAAAGTGAATCCACTTCAAAGACAGCTGTTCAAGAAGACATTTCATTTAATAATACTCCTACTATTTCTTGTAATAAGGATGGTTTAAGACATTATGTTAAGAATAAATCTTCTAGTTTTAAATCGTGTTTTGTTTGTGGTAGTTACTCCCATCTTATTAAAGATTGTGATTTTTATGAGAATAGGATGGGTGTTTATAGTGGGCATAGGGAATCTAGACCTATGTGGAAAAATGTTGATAATATTCCCCCATTTGTTCCTCAAGCAGCACATGGAAGGTCTGGCAAAGTTACATTTCCTGCTGGTAGAGTTAAAGTGCCAGCACCTATTCCTACTGGTAGGCAAACTGGACCAGCACCTGTTTATGCTGGTACACCAGTTCCTGCTGATGGACAAAATAGACCAACACCTGTTCATGCTGGTAGACCTTTTCCTGCTGGCAGAAGAAACTCTGTTTTAGTTTCTGCTGGTTGGAGAAGAAGTGCTGCTAGACCAATGTTCAGACCTATAAGCTCTCATTTTCAGAATTCTAGTAGGCCTGTTTATTATAACGAAATGTATATGGGTGGGGGAAGATGGGAAACTGCTGTTAAGACCTCAGCAGGTTGTTCTTGGAAAGATAGAAGACCAAATTTGCAATGGGGATCCAAGAACAATGGTGGATCTCATCAATCTACATGGTTTAATTCTTACTGATCCACTAGGCAGGCTCAAGTCAGAAATGGCTTGGGTCTCCCAATGTAACTAATGTTGCTGTATTGTGTGTTGTAGGAAAATCCTCTTAAAAATAAAGATTTAGGTATTGTAGATAGTGGTTGTTCAAGAAGCATGTCTGGTAACAAAGAAAGATTAGATGACTTTGTGGAAATTAAAGGTGGAACTGTAACCTTTGGTGGTGGAGAAGGCAGAATAACTGGGAAGGGCACAATCAGAACTTCCAAGCTGGACTTTGAAAATGTTTATTATGTGAAAGAGTTGCAGAACTTTAACTTGTTCTCAGTTTCAAAAATTTGTAATAAAAAGAACAATGTCCTCTTCACATAGACTGAATGTCTTGTGCTCTTAATGGACTTCAAGTTGCCTGATGATAGTCAGGTTGTACTTAGAGTTCCAAGAAGACACAACCTTTATAGTTTCAACCTGAATGAACTCCAGCCTGAAGGTAATTTAGCTTGCTTGGTGGCAAAGGCATCCTTGGATGAGTCTACAAAATGGCATAGGAGGATGGCTCATGTGAATTTCAAAAACATCAACAAGTTGGCAAAGAATGGCTTAGTCAAAGGGCTTCCCTCCAAGATCTTCACTAATGAGCATAACTGTGTTGCTTGCAACAAAGGAAAGCAACACTTGAATATCGAATTAGGGTTCTCTTGACCCCAGGTTATATCGAGTAATGCTTTGGCAATTGCACCTCTCCTCAGTGGCTAATGGTTATGTACATAACTTTGAATAGTAACACTTGTTTCATATTAGTATATATAAGAGTCCATAGAGGATTATCATTTAGTTGTTTCTTGTCTTGTAACTCTATTGTTTATTATCGTCGCTTAAACTTTGTTATTGTTAGAGTCTCTCTTGTAGTTGCTTGTGATTACATAAGTATTCTACTAACCCTAACTGGCTCAAAGATCTATCTAGGACTGGACCAACAAGACACATCTCAGCATCCTGATTGGTTTTAAAAACCAGCCAAGCTTCCTACTCCTGATCGTGATTGGAACAAGACTTTACCTGCTGTTCATGGACCAGTTCAACCTTAGTTAAGTAACCGGGCTCGGGAAGAAGGTCCTCGGTATATATTTGATCGTGCTCATTGGATACTCCTTCGGACTTCTCAGCATTTATGATATGTAATCGGGCTAGAAAAAAATTGAGTCACTTTAACACCTGAATATATTAGGTCCGGGTCCACATTTGAGCTAATGGATAGGTTACATGCAATGGAGTTTGGTTAAGCTATAATACTTTTTGAAGAAGTCTCAAGGCAACTCACATGTAGCAAACCTAGATTGACAAAGTATGAAGGTCTGCATATCCTCTTGCAATATCCTCAAGATCTACGAAAGCCACTACCATTGATACCTAACTCTCGCAGTCGTCAAGTCATTCCATTTGATCACTTCATCAACAACGACCTTGCATATCTATTTGGTGGTGTCTTCAGCCGTACTTATGCAACTTCCGTCACAAAGACCAAGGCTGCATATTATGGTCATATCAAATGGATTGAAGATTTGGTCCCCAACACAATCTGGAGTGAAGTGCCGGTCAACTATGACAAGCATGCACTATTGGGAATTTCTCATTAGGGACGCAAACGTCAACAATTCTATGGATTTGCTGCTAACAGGGTATCGGCTCGTAATGTATACTCCAAACGTAGAATCATTGCAGTCACAAAGCTTCAAATTATCGAATGGCACGGCTACAAACATTTGGATTGGATCACCGTTCGTAGAGATGATAACAAACTATATACATTCAAGGAAGGAGACTTCAAATGGCTTCGCCTTCAAGATATCGAAGACATGCTGATTCTTCTTGTTCAAGGCAAGCTGATAAATCTCAATGTTGAAGATCGTCTCACTTTTGGTGTCTCTCTAAGAATGTTTACAAGAAGTATCATCATCCAAAGGCGTGTTGAAGATCTTCAGTTAGGTATCGAAAGTTACCAAAAGAAGCTCAACATCACAAAGCCAGATACGTACAGATCTGATCTTAAATTAAAGGATGCCTATACAACATATTCCTATCCTAGAGGGTTCATCTATCTGAACAAAGACAAGAAGAACAGATTGATGCGTATTGACGAACTCCACAAGTTCAGTGATGGTACACTCGATGATATTCGGACTGCTCTTAATGATCGACTGAAAAGGATTAGGATGGAATATTTACCAAAGATAATATAGAGGCAGAGTGACAGGGAACGAGCAAAATCACAAGTTTACAAGATGGCCCAGGTCACAAGATGGCAAAAAAATAGATTATGCTTGGTTGATGATCTCAAGGTGTTCAAGATCACATTCAAGACAAGCTGAGGAACAAGCT
>BQNB010047548.1:0-43051 GCA_026074375.1 Tanacetum coccineum | reverse complement strand
TATAAATAAAATAAATTTTGTTTTACAAACGTATCATTTGAACGTTTACTGGGACTCGTGTGCATGTATTATGAAGTAGCACCCCAAATGTTGTATTCCGCTGCGTGTCGTATTTTGTGGGTGTTACAGAGTGGTACCAGAGCACAAGTTGTAGCAAACTAAGTCGTTTTACAAAACTTAGACTACAACTGTTTTTGGAAAAATCTCACGAGTCTTTCACCGTTGTCTGATATCCGCGCGTGTGTTGTTTCCGATCCTTAGATGCCTTATGTGATGCTTTGATTGCATATTATGTGCGTGACAAGTGGGATACACTTGGTATAAGTAATGATTATATAAGTATATATATATATATATACGGCATCCGTTCTATGATGTATGGTTATATATATATATATATATATATATATATATCGGTATTCGCATCTCGCGAAAAGTTTAATTTCTTTATGCATTTAATGCAATATCATGAAATCATCCTAATATATGATGAGTATAATTTTACATATGATTAAAAATATGTATGATGATTACTAATATAAGTATTTATTTTCTTTGTAGTATTATGGGCGAACCTTTATCACCAGACCGTGTATGGATGAGCCAGAGCCGCATCCCGCTTACGACTTCTTTGCGCCCGAACCGCTACCAGGGTATGCTAGTAACCCGAACAACAACAACGGGTGGATTGAGGCAGATATGCCATTACTAGGAGAGTTGGGAGCTGAGGCGGACGAGGCGATGGTTGGCCTGGTTGTTGGTGAGATTGCTGAGCAGATAGTGAAGATGGAGGAGCAGGTGATCGCTCCAGTGATTGATATGGAGGAGGACATAGCCATGCTATTCGGTGATGGCGATTTTAGTGATGACGACTCCGAGGGATTTGAGGATGAAAAGGAGGTCTGGGAGGTGAACGAAGAGTGGTTGATGGCTCCTGTCACACCACCTCCGATGCCAGATGTGCCCCCACCGAGCACTTATAAGGTAGGAGGTCCATCCACTGCTGCTGCTAAGGGACAACCTTTCACCCTCCCAGCACCTGGATTTCCTGTACCTCCGTCAGTGATTGAGGATTTGAGTACCCGCATAGGTAACCTGGAGTACGGACATGGACAACTTATGAAGAAGGTGATCTAGGTAAGCGATGCTGAGATGGCGGATGGCATTACTATTGGGGAGATTAGCCCCAGGGTTTCTGCTATATAGGGACAGGTGCAGGTCATGGCGTCCTAGATGGTTCAGGCCATGGATAGACTCGAGCATGTCGATACTCAGGTGGAGCAGGGTCAGCAGACTGCGACCCAAAGAGATGAGGCGATTGCGGGATTGACCCATCGAGTGTAGACTTTGCAGGCCGCTATGCAGCAGAGAGATGTGCAGATTCAGTAGCTGCAGACTATGGTTTCTGAGATGAGCAGCCGTGAGAGCACATTGATGCAGTGCATTCTTGGGATGGATAGACGTCTTGCTGATTTGGAGAGGAGACCACCAGGACCTCAGTAGTCCTATTGGTTGTTTATTTTGATTTTTGATTAGATTATGACCATTTGTATAGTCACTAAACTGCTAGTGCCAGTTAGTGAGGTCATGCTGCTGGGTGTATTTTTGTTTTTGTAAACACCGCAGCCATTCGAATATGTTAGGATTCTTGTATTATAAACTTAGAAATCATCATGATTGGATGTGTCGGTCTTGGAACCGAAGATTGTAACTTTTGGGGGATTTTTGGTAATATGTATACTACCCCCAGCATTGTTATCATTATTATGGTTATGAAGGATTATGATTATTCCTGGTTATGAATTTTGTGTGATTGGGGATGTTGATGCCCTTGAGTGTTGAATGATTCCGGTTGGTGAATCCTTCGCACATGTATGATACTTGCTTGCATAATCTATGAGTGGGTATTATTTTTTTGATACTGGTTGTGACCGTTGACCAAACTGTATTAAAAGATGTCTTGTGAATTGATGTTTTTAAAATTTTAGATCGCAATAACGAATTTGTGTGTTGGACAAATGTCGTTACGCGAATTGTACCGATTTTGTTGTATAAACGGTTTGTGTAAATAAGGGAAAATGTGTTTTTAAATTTCATAAACGGACCCTATGGTGTCAAATAAATTTTCTTTTCAATTTTTTTTAAATGATAAGAACGGAGGATGGAATGATGCTATCTTCTTTTCTTTCTTTTAAAACAATTATATTTCTGTTTTTATTTTTAATCATTTTTTATGCCGAGAAAGTGACTTATGCGCGTAGCATATGAAAACTGAACATTTTGACGAGGACGGATATGACGTCTTTTGGTCCTCAATTATGCATAACTTGATCAACTATGCATAATTTAGGAAGAACCACGCTATGTCAGGAAATCGTCACCTTTTGAAATGTTGAGTTTTGGAAAATTGTTCGAGTTGGAATTCTCGAAAGAGAAAAGTGTTTTTACCCCTGCTACGGATTCTTGTGCAAGTAACCTTACTCCTATTGACTACATGGAGAGAGTCTCATGTGAGTCGTTGTGACCGAGTCGTCTCGAAGGAAAATACCAACGGTATTGTTCGAAACGAGTGTGTCTAGAAAGGAGTGGAGTCTAATTCGTGATAATACAAGATCGACGGTTGTCATGGAGACATGTGTCGAGACCAAGTGTGGTTGGTATGCTAGTGAGCAATGGTAGATTTGAGCTATCAAGGGTGTGAATATAACACCCCCATTTTTGACATATAGCAGCGGAAGCTAATCTGGGTATTATTTCATAGTACAACAGTCATAATCATATAAAACATATAAAACGACTCAAAAGAGAAGTTTTTAAAAGATAAGTTATCATTCATTATTTCATCAGAGTTTTTACAAACAGAGGTCCCAAAATCTACATGAAAATATAAAGTTTGAATGATAACAGTTTAGCCATCTTTCGAGGATAGGATTAAAGGCACTAACGACATCAATGACTTAAGGTTAGTGATCCTTATCCTAGAGAATGGACTTTTATGTGTTGTATGAAGAGCGAAAAGATTGGAGACCTCAGCGAATGGTGGACTATGTTTCATCCTAGAGGACCGATCGAAGTAGGTCTATTCGGCCTTAAGTCAAACGGTATCGAAACAGGAATGTGTGTAGTCACCTTGACTTGATAAGTTGAGTCATCCTGGATTCGAGGCGATGCGGTAGGACCGATTCGACTATGTTAATCGCGGTGCGTAAACATCAAAATTTTTAATTTATTTATCATCGAATGAGCAACGAGCCCATGATGCTCAATTGTTTTCTTGATTGTTTTCGATTTGTCATTTGACAATATAGTGTTTAGCGTAAATTTTGCGCCGAATTATGTGGTCTATGTGTCTTATGTGTTATGTGCTCTTGAATGATAGCAAGCATATTGGTCGCTTTTATTTTGCCGTGATATGGCTGAGGATATAAGTGATGGGTATACTTACCCGAATGTAGATGAAGATTGGTTTGAGAGGTACGTAACCCTGGTAGACCATTTTCGGTTGTGGCTTGTTAAACCACAAGCATGACCATGGTTGGCTAAAACCTAACTTTCATTTAGTGAGCTATTAACCCAAGAGGTTTGGCCAATGTGCAGTGATAGTCTTGCGATTTAGGCAATGAGCTTTATACTTTAGGTTTGACCAAAAACTATCGAAATTTGGAACAATAACCTGTGGGACCCTGATGTTGTGTTACGTTTCACAATGAGGTGTCTGTTTTCAGTATCTCGTCAATGTGATAAACCTGCAGGAGGTAGTGTTGTTTGTCGTCGTTCTTTTGCATAGCAAACAACCGTTTGGTCATAGGACGCGCGTAACTCTGCTCCATAGATACAATCGAGGACTCATTCACTTGAATCTTTCGTCTTTCCAAGACCAGATGTAGGAAGTTTCGCCACTAGACTTCTATACACATTTCTTTTCTACATGCATAAAAGATCATACAATGTGGAACAAAATTATGCCCTCCATTACTAAGTTTTGATTTCCATGTGGAATTGCTTCCAATATACGCATGTTTTGTCGTTTATTGGCTTTAACTAACTTTCTTTTGTTGTGTTTCTTTTCTTGCGTTTTGAATTTCCCACTCTTACTCTCTCATATTCTGCTTGGTATTAATATGCTGTACCTCATTGTATATTTGTTCCTCGCGGTCATTGGATTTGGAGCAGGAAGAAATTGTGTTTGTCCATAAAATCTTTGCTTTATGAATGTGGTTATCTGTTTGTAGATATGTCTTGACCACCATAAACTTTGCTTGGATGAGGACCCCAAAGTCTAACACAGTTTGTATCTATCCCACATTTACCCAACTTTAAATCCATGTAAACGAAAAACATAATGTACCAAGTTGAAGGTGATCATTTATTGGCATAAAACCACGTCACGAGATTAAGTTATTTTTATGGAAAACAGATGTCTCACCTTAAATAAACCCTAATTCATCCTTAAACATAATCTAAAAACCCAAACTAACATAACCCTTAAAACCTAATTCAGTTTTATAACCTAAACCTTAAATATACTCTAAAAACTTAATCCTAACCCTAATACCTAATCCTGAACACTAAACAATCATCTAACATAATCAAAACTTTAATTATCTAAATCCTAACCCTAACCGAAATTAAAACCTAAACCCTAACCGAGCCAAAACCACTGTGACCATTTGATCTTTTGATATTTTTAAACCCAGAACGCATCCTCGCTCACCTCCATGGACTCACCATAACATCACCAAGTAGCCTAGCAAACCACCCTCATCAATCCTTGCTCAATACTTGGCCTCTAAGTGCAAATTCACCTCCTTGTATCCTATGTTAGTCGTGCCTTTCCAAACATCCTTAACACCTTCCACTTGCTTAGCTACTATCATAGCCTCCCTACTCATCACTAGCCAACCTTTTTGCTCATACAACAAATTAACTTAATCCCCACCGAAAAATTGGCACGGGTGTTTTCACCTATAAAACGTCGAACCAGACAAAACATTCAATCAACCTCAAACTTATATCCCCCACTCAAATGGAGTCTTGCCTATCCATATCAGGATCGAATATAAGAGAAGTCTAAGCTCAGACTAGAAGCAAGCCTAATACAGACAGAAGCCCTTGAAGTCGTTACACGGACGTACTGCGCACCGAAACACTTATGACCATTTTAGTCGTACGGTCAGATCTTTTTACATCAGCTTATATTCTATGTTCGCATGTTCAACCTACAAACTATCTTTCACACCACAATGAAATCATTATGAACACCAACAATGAGATAATAATCAATCCCCCCACCGCTTATATAATCTAAACTCTTCATCCACCTATAAATCCAAATATAACGAATTTTATAACAATTCTAATATCAATATTTAATAGGCTCACCCATTTCTAAACATATTCCCAAAACCAAACTAATCATTTAAAAATTAATAAAATCCCACAACCATACTCTTACACTCATCCAAAATTCCCATACAACCATCCTTTTATCCCCATACAAAACCATAACACCATACCTTCACAAAATCCCTAAACCCTAACCCTTAAATCAAAACCACAAACACACACCTTCCCACCTAATACAAGCTCAGATTATCTCGATGTAACCACTTTAAACAATCCAATATTCCCAAACTCCCACACCCAACACAAAAAAACACCACCCAACACCCCACACACAAACACGCCCACCAAAACAACCCCATCCCCCAAACACACACAAACCCATCCTCAAACAAACTAAAACACAAACCTACCAAACACCACCAAATCCTCCCCAACCCCACAACATACACTAACACTTTCCAAACACTCCTTTAAACAATTCTAAAATAAATTCTAATATTTAAACTCAAAACCTATCATTAACCACAAACAAAAAAAACTCATAATATAATAACTCTGCTCACAAATAGCTTCTCCTTCAAACCCATAACCCCTGTTTGAGGTTTTTGCAGATTTATATTCGTTCTTAATATCTTGTGTCATCGGTCCATTATCTGATGTGTGCTTTCTTTAGATCTTATATTTGAATTTATCTATATTAGAATGCCTAATTTTTATTAGTATCTTGTAAGTTTTAATTTTTACAGAGAGGTTATTTTTTGATTTTTTACTGATATTTGTGTTCTACGTTTTTTATATTAATATTTAAGATTATTTTATTTATTTTTTTGAATTAATTTAGTTGCTTGATAGTATTTGTAGTAGATTAATTTATGTGTATTGTTCTGGATCACTTCATGTGTTACTATGAGTAGATGATTAAATGTGAGTTTACTGTATTTTCTTTGATTTGATCTTTCTGTGATTTAATTATATTAGTTAAGCTTTTAATTTCACTGAGCTTATATATAATATAATTGTTGTGTGTACAACGTTTTATATTGAGCAGGATAATCATTTTTTCTTCTTTGATGATTTTTTTCGTTTTTGTTTATAGTTTTTCTTTCATTATGCATATACATTTGTGAGTCTGTCTTTATGTTTGTTAGTCGAATATAAGTGTCATTTGTGTGCTATTATTAATCCACTTCTTGTTTTTTGTATGAATTATATTTGATTGAGACAAATTTTGTATACTTAAAATCAACCGATTTGTGATTTTAGATTTTTGAGGTATGGTATCTGAATGATTCGTATAATGCGCATTGCTGAATCTTTAATTCACATTATGAGCAGTGAAGTGTGAATTTGTGATGTATTATTATTAATCAGATCTATCTCATCTCTCTCATTACTCTCTCTCATCATTCTAATAGTATATTTAGTAGAGCTCTGCATGTAGTTAGAGTGTTTGGTGCTTAATGTGAGAGTCTCTTCTCTCCTTGTGGAGGCGCTATTACGGGTAGCTTTGATAGTTTTTTGTTTATATGGTGATTGGTTGAGGATTCATGTCGTTTGAATGTTACGCTCTAACTTAATGTGCTCTCTTTATGTCAAGTGTTTTTTGTTTAAATTGTTGGTGTTGTGTGAATATGTGGAAAATATCAGTTAATGCGGGGCTGTTATGGAGGTATTTGTAGTAGTGATTTGTTATTTATGCGGGTTGTATAGTTCTGTGTGATTATTTTTTTTAACATCGCGAATTACTAACATAACTAGACGTGCTAGTATTTAACCCTTACCTTAGAGTAGATTCTTTCTAGTCTTTAAAATGTCCCCCCCCTTTAAATTCTAACCATCATTTTTTGTGGATTTTGTGTCGTAAATGTTGCTGATGAGCGATTGCCTTTTCTTTTTTTATTTCTATAGTGGAGTATCGGAGTGTGAGTACGAGGTCTAAGCCTTGCTGTGCAAGGTCAGAATCGGATTTTCTGTCGGGTTATTTGAGGTTGATGTTCGTATGAAAGAAGTGTTTTGAGCGAATTTGGTGTTTTTCGCTGTCGTTATGGTGTGAGTGGGTATGTGTGTGGAAAATTAGTTGTTGACGGGAGGCTGAACAGCTCGGTAAGTTTGGTGTACAATTTTTCTTCGCGGTTGGGAGATTGGGGTGGGAGCCATAGAGGCATGCTGTATTTTTTAATTGTGGGGACCGCAAGATGATATTTGCAGGTTATAAGCTTTTTATAATAAGCTAAAATAAGATGTTCTAACATAACAAAAGTTTAGAAAATGGATTCGTTAGCTAGAAAATCAAAACGGGTCGTTTTTAGGGTTTTAATAAAAAATACATGGGTTTGAGGATTCAAAGCTTCAAACAAGAGTTCATATATGATCTTAAGAGTATTATGAACATTCTAATATAGATTATAAGTTTATGGAACAAGATCTAAGCTTACTTGAGCTAGAAATGGGTCAAAATGGGGTTTTCGGGTTCATTTCATTTTGGGTTAGGGTTTTAATTCATGTTATGGTTAGGGTTTAAGATATTTTAAGGTTTAGGATTAGTGTTAGGATTAAGGTTTAGGGTTTAGGATTAAGGTTTAGGGCTTAGTTTTAAGTTTTAGGGCTTAGTTTTAGGTTTAAAGTGAAATTAGGGTTTTAGGGTTTCGTTTAGGGTTTAGGGTTTTAGATTAGGTTTTAGAATGATTTAGGGATTAGGTTTAGGGTTTAGAAGTCATGCATTAAGTTCTTAAACCCTGTACTAAAGTGGTGGTAAGAAACCAAAGTGATTTAGGAGGTAAAATGACCTGATTTGACTTTCTTGCATTATTGACTTGTACATTATGTTTTAGAAAGTTGTAACTTGATTTAGGAAGGAAAAGATATTCAAATGTTGTGTATTGATTCTTGTACACATGATTTAAAGGCTTGTACATTTATTTTATATGTATACATTACATATAATTAGGGTTTTGATATAAACGTTAACGTTTAGTGCTTGTTTTGATATAACGTTTTGAAAAGTACGTTAAATGGATAATGTACTTGGTAAAATGATATTAAGATATAAAATTGACATATTAGGATGTTTACATGATATAAACATAGATAGAGATTACATTGGTAGAGGTTGCATGAGCTCGTTTACTTTAGAGATGCAAGCTATGTTGCATAATGAGATAAAGCAAAAAATTTCCCTGTAAAAAGGTGGTATATATACAATAGATGGATATTACAGTGCATCTAATTTAATAGATGGATATTTACATTGATGAAAATTGCGGGTTGTTATAGTCTCCCTCCCTTAAAAGAAATCTCGTCCCGAGATTTAGTTGGATGCCGGAGTGATGTTTGAAAACAGATGTGGATATTTGGCACGAATTTGATCTTTGCGTTCCCATGTAAATTCTGGTCCTCTTTTAGAGTTTCATCTTACTTTGATTATAGGAATACGACTTTGTTTCAGTTGCTTGACTTCTCGATCCATAATCTCCACTGGTTCTTCTACAAAGTTGAGTTTGTCATCAAGTCGAAGCTCTTTCATTGGAATGACAAGGGATTCGTCAAATAAGCATTTCTTTAGATTAGAAATGTAGAAAGTACTGTGGACATTACTAAGCTCTTCATGAAGCTCTAGTTTATATGCCACTGGGCCAATCTGTTCAAGGACTTTGAATGGTCTAATGTATCAGGGGTTAAGCTTTCCTTGTTTTCCAAATCGGATGATACCTTTACGAGGTGATACTTTTAACATAACACGATCTCCAACTTGAAATTCTAATGGCTTTTGCCTTACATTGGCATAACTTCTTTGCCGATCTCTTGCAGCTTGCAAGCGTTGTCGAATTTACACTATCTTTTCAGTGGTTTCATGGATTATTTCTGGGCCTGTAAGTTGAACATCTCCAACTTCGGCCCAGCAAATAGGTGATCTGCACTTTCGACCATAAAGTGCCTCAAATGGTGCTGCCTTGATATTGGCATGGTAACTGTTATTGTATGAGAATTCTATCAATGGTAAGTGTCTTTCCCATCCTTTTCCAAAATCTATAACACAGGCTCGAAGCATATCTTTGAGTGTTTGGATGGTTCTTTCACTTTGTCTATCGGTCTCGAGATGATATGTCGTACTCATGTCTAATTGAGTACCCAAAGCACTTTGTAATAATTGCCAGAATCTGGATGTGAAATGACTGTCATGATCCGAGATGATAGATATTGGCACGCCATGCCAGGAGACTATTTCTTTGATGTACAACCTTGTAAGGGTTTCCATACTATCTGTCTCTTGGGTAGGGATGAAATGTGCGGATTTGGTAAGGCGATCGATAATGACCCAGATTGTATCATGTCCGTTTGAGGTTTTGGGTAATTTTGTGACGAAATCCATCGTTATTCCCTCCCACTTCCACATAGAAATCTCCCGTTGTACCAGTAAGCCGGATGGCTTCTGATATTCAGCTTTAACTCTAGAGTATGATAAACATTTGCCAACATATTCAGCGATGATTGCCTTCATGTTAGGCCACCAGTAGAGTTTCTTTAGATCCTGATACATCTTGTCAGAACCTAGGTGAATGGAATACTTTGATTTATGATATTCATACATGATCAAGTCCCTTAGATTACCAACAAGTGGTAACCAACTTCGATTCTTGATACATCGGGTTCCATTAGGACGTATTTCAAATGCTTTGTCCATTCCTCATACGTTCTTAGCTTTGAGGTTTTCTTCTTTGATCGCCTCGGTTTAGGCTTTGATAATTTGTTATGGTAATTTTGGATGAAGGGTCATGACTAATGCCCTGACTCGGAGTGGTTTGATTCGTTCCTTTCGGCTTAAGGCATCTGCTACAATATTTGCCTTTCTGGGATGATAGCGAATCTCACAATCGTAATCTGCGAGCAATTGTAGCCAACGGTTATCTAATGTTCAACTCCTTCTGATCAAGGATATGCTGAAGACTTTTATGATCAGTGAACACAGTACACTATACAGATAGTGTCTCTAAATTTTAAGAGCGAACACTACTGCTCCTAATTCGAGATCATGTGTGGTATAGTTCTCTTCATTTCTTCATGAGGCTTGAGTTGTCGGGATGCATATGCAATAACTTTCTCTCTTTGCATTAACACCGCTCCCAGACCTTGATGGGATGCATCACAGTAAACAACAAAATCATTGTTTCCTTCTGGTAATGCTAAGATTGGAGCTTCACAAAGCTTCTGTTTTAGTAATTGGAAAGCCGACTCTTGATCTTCGCCCCATATATACATCCTTGTTTTTTCTGGTTTAATTCAGATCCAAAGACTTGCAGATCTTCGAAAAACCTGTCGATAGAAACTCCGGAAGTAACCGATGAGTCCTAAGAATTGATGTATACTCTGGGTGTAGTGGGAGATGCGCAATTCTTACCTGCTTCCCAATCTTGGAGGGGTCGAACATGAAGCTTTGACTAATCAATAAGTGACTAAGAAATTGCACGAAACGATCTAGAAAATCACATTTGAGGAGAAACTTGGCAATAATTTCTTCCTTTTTGAGTAATTCCAAGATTATTTTTCAGAGGAGTTACGTGCTCTTCCTATGTTACGAGAGGAGATGAGAATATCCATCGATGACACTGTTACATAAATTTATCCAAGTATGGTTTACAACACACGATTCATAGATCCATGAATATAGCTAGCCGTTTAGTGTAAACCAAATGGCATCATCACTGAAATACATAATGTTCCGTATCTTGTTCCTGAAAGGCAGTCTTGGGAATATCTTCATCCCAGACTCTCGAGTTTGATACAACCTGATTCTCAAGCGATCTTTTGAGTACCCGCACGAACCTTGAATTTGGTCAAATAATCATCGATCCTGGGTAATGGTAACAATTCTTTATGGTAAAAATAAAAAAGATTTATTCACAAACTCCCGTTAATCGATACACATTCTAAAAGAGTCCGTCTTTCTTTTTTAATCAAATAAGACCGGAGGCTCCCCCAAGAGAATTAACTTGTCGAATAAACCACTCGGTCCTGCCTAACTTCTTAAGTTGGTTAGTAGTTTCCTATGCATATTCTTAAAGAGCTAATTCAAAATAAGGTACTCCAGCTACAATAGGTGTCGCTCCTGAATTAGATCGAATTTTAAATCTACTTGACGAACGGTGAAGAAGGCCAGTAGATCTTCATGAAAAAACCTTCCGGGAATTCTCTTACAACCATATGTCTTCAAGTCGTTTTCTCGACCGTACTATCTTTCCATTATTTGGGCTACAAAACTTGACGTTCCTCCCTGGTATATATACCTTTCGGTTTTTATGCAAGATATGAGATTTAGTCGGGTTTCACTTTGATCACCTCGAATGATTAATGTTTCACCGTCGATGGGAATGTGGACGACTTTCTCGTCACAGATAATTCTAGCATGATACTTGGATAACCAATCCATACCAATGACGACGTCAAAACTGATCCGAGTTTAGATTGGCATGAGAATCATTTTGAAAGGTTTGGTTTAACAAGTCAGGATTGCAACCCTGAAGAATGGTGTTTGTGCTTACAAGTTTCCCCCGTCCAGCCAAATCGATATCGTAAAAGGTGTCTAGTGTAAATGGGTGGATTAGCTATAGAGGCAAGAGACTGGATACGAAGCTTTTTATTCGCTCCAGAATTATAATAATACCTAGCTAGATTTGTATTAGAAGGAACATACTCGTACTATGTTCGGTGTTTTGATGAGCATTTTCCTATCCCTTAGCATGTTAAGGCTCTTTCCCTTGTGCATTGTTTGTTGGTGGTATTACGGCACTGATTTGCATAGATGCCCTTCTCTCTCCATAAGGCATAGCAAGTAACTGTCAATGGTAGCAGATTACTTCCCAAGTGGGCTGGGCCTTTGTTTCTGCAGATTCGTTAGTTAGATGGCCTACCTTTTTGCAAAGTATACACTTAACATGCAAGGGGTCCAGTGTGATGCAGATGCATTTCTTACACAAAGGACGGTTTCCAGTATATCCATTATTTTCAGTTGGTGTGGCAGCATAAGCCCTGAAGGTTTCCTGTCTTTTGTTAGTTGTGGTTGGTGATTATTGTACATTGTTGGTGTTTGGTGTTACGGTAGTTGTTGTTATTATCGTTGCGGTAGTTTTTTGTTGTTTGAAAGTTCTTCTGTCATTCAAACTTTCGTTTGTGATCCACTGTTGAACTTGCAAACCGAAGTGTGCTGTTACCATGATCCATTAGCCTCTGGTCTATGTTAATGGTTTCCTATAAATTTAAGGTTTAAAAAAGGCGGTGAACATTGCCAATTCAATACTTCGAGGCAAATCCCCCGATGAAACTTCCAGCATTTTCCAAAATCTATCCCTACACCATAGTGGGACACAAAGGTTGCCATTCCTGGAATCTTTCTCACATATTGTCCTTGAAAATTCATTCCCCTTCACAGCCCAATTGTAAAATTCCGGTTCTTCCATCTTCTGGACTTCAGTTCGGGGACAATATTTCTTTATCAACAACTTCTTGAATTTAGCCCAGGTAATCTTGTAAGCTTCTTCTATCCCAATAGGTTGGGCAAAAGAATTCCACCAAGATAGAGCTTCTTTAATTAAAGTACCAGTAGCAAACTTCACCTTGCACACTCTGGTTGGTCGACAGCGATAACGATCATAGAGCGTACAGGAAAACACTGACATTTAGTTCTTTCAAAAACAGGCAGATGAGACCAATAGGCGCCATTCCGTACCTTTGAACGTTGATAGTGGCAGTCATGAACTCTTTGTAGCTTTCATTGTCGACCACATGAGCTTCTCTTGTCTGGTGGTATTATCAGTATTGCCATGTTAGGCGGTTTGTCTTCAAAGCTGTGGTAACACAGCCATCAAACTAATTTCCTGATGGCAACCTAAGAAGTCATAGCTTGGTGCTGCTTCAGCTTCAGATGTTTGACAAACCTTTTAGGTAGCAATTCTATCAACATAAGAGAACACGTGATAAAATGATATCCACAAGTCATAAAATGATATAAAGTTCAAAAATAAACATTGTTCACAATAAGTGATATCGGGGAAATCATAGATATAGCATATCAAATGAGTATTTATGATTTATTTAGAAATCATGGGTAATTGATCCATAACGATGGAAAGGCGATAGGAATAAGAGAATTTTTTAGATAGGATATATCGGCAATTATGAAACGAACAAGGTATAACGTATGCCATTGTTATTAAATCATGAACAACTTTGCCTTTGTACTGTACATAAGTCAAAATTTAACAAGTGTTTTATTAAAATACCACACATCCCGTGGCAAGGTTTAGAAAAGCTATAACTAGTATTTATATCTTTAGTTAGATTGTCCATTCTTCTCTGGCTGTTCTTGAAGTCCATCAGATTGCATTCAGAAGACTTTCCTTGTCTGCTTGGTGACGGACTTAGATTTCTTCGATGATTTGTTCTAGATTAGCAATCCTGAAGCAAGAGCAAAAGCAATCTTGATGTTTTGCCGCATTTTTCATTTTCTTGAAGTTTAGTAATTCGATCATGAGCCTTTTGGAGTTCGGCTTCCAGATTGTCGAAATCTTATTGTATAATCACCCGACCTTTTCCGAGACCTTCTATTTTGTATTCTATGTGCTCAATGCGGTCGAGAGAGAGTTCATCCAGGTGATTCAGGATTTCCTCATTTGCCTCGTGACCGTTTCCAGACTTGATCTTATAGACTTTCTTCTCCCATCTTAAATTCTTGAGTAGCAGCAGAAGTAGAGGAGAATGAAATGGTTATGGCCTTGGTTCTTAAGTGACATATAATTTTCTCGCAGAAGAAAGAATTCCTTGAGATTTAAACATTGGAGATAGCATTGTAGATGGAGGCACAATAGTTGGTGGTGGAATAGGTGATTCTTTAGCATAGTATGCATGCATGACCTTCATATAGGGGTCATCATGAAAAAGTGAAAGAGTTGGTGAAACTATTGGAACTACACCAAATGAGTTATTTGAAGAGCTAGAATAAGTTTTTTCCTGGGTGACGCTGGACATATCCCGGGAAGCGGGATAGAAGTCCTAGAACTGTTGAGAAAAAGCTCCTCAATATGAGAGTATAGATGGTTGGGAGAAGACCAATCACAGTTAACAACCCATTGAAATAACATATGATATTTATATAATATTATAGTAGTTAAATATCTTTACATACTATTAGGGAGATGTAGTAGCACGGAGGACTTTCATGAGAAAAGTAGTTATAGTTAAGGTTTCAACCTTGTTCTCTATAACCGTGGCTCTTGATACCAATCTATAACACCCCCATTTTTGACATATAGCAGCAGAAGCTAATCTGGGGTATTATTTCATAGTACAACAGTCAGTAATCATAAAAAAAACGACCTCTACATAATACATTTTTTAAAAGATAAGTTAACATTCATTATTTCATCAGAGTTTTTAACAAACAGAGGTCCCAAAATCTACATCGAAACGAAAAAGTATTTAATGACAACAGTTTAGTCCATCATCAAGTCCGTGTCCACTCACCGTGCCAATAAGAAGTTCTGTTTACCTAAGATCAACATGCTAAAAAAGGTCAACACAATGGTTGAGTGAAATTCAAAGTTTATAATACATAGTTGAATACAATTCATCATTAAGAGTGGGTTCGTTGTTTATACACCCATAAGTGTAATAATTGCAATGAGTACATTATTATGAAAAACAGTATTATTGCATCTAAGCTCATGGCACTCAAACTGGCTAGTGTATATATCAATAATGATATATATAAAGATAATGGCCCTCGTATAGGTAATTGTCATATACCTTATTGAAGTTTTAATATAGTGCGTGTTGGTTACCTATCCGGCTAAACACACAAACGGGATTCGTCAATCCAAAAAGCCTATTCATCAATATCACATTCACTCTAAGTGATTAATGACCATGATGGTAGGGGTTCTTTTAGCATAAAGGGACTTAGAGAACAGATGCAATAATATATCAGATAGCCAGTACATTTAAAAACACTGTATTCATATTTTATATAGCATGTATCCCCCACACGTGTTTATGAAATAGAAGATCTTAAAAGTGCGGCTAATGAACTCACCATAACATATAGGGAAATCTGATTGATAGCAAAAGTATAAAATCAAGTATAAGAACGAGCTTCGCACGCACAAACCCTGTGTTGATATGGTCAATTCTTAGTGTGATAGGTTAGTTTCAAAACTTCATAAAGTTTAACGTATATCTTTGATTTATTAAATTATGGAAAAATGAATGCGTTTTATCCGGGCTATCATAATCGAATAGGCCATGTAGTATCGTTTGAGGAAGTCCAGGGCAACTTTAAATCGTAAACCAGCAAACACGTCAAAACGATAAACCTCAATGAAACCCTTTAAATTAAATTCTCTAGTAACGAGTGAATACGATAAGATTTTAAGTTTCTTCAAAAGTTAGTTGATGATAATTTATGTTAAATATATAACGAAATAAATCGTCCGATTTATGATAAAACGATAAATGTGTCGGGTTTAATAAAATTGATTTTAATAATATTAATGTTATATTTTTAAGAATTTATATACAAAATATTTATATTTTATAGTTTTAATTTGCAAAATGGCAATATATACCCTTTTGTGTTATAAACTTTTACAACTTTAGGGTCCTTTATAATATAAAGTATATATAATTTAACCTTTATACCATTGAAACTTGGCAATGGAGGTCCTATATTATATTTTAGAAATAAAGACTATTACAGGCCCCTCTTAGTTATAGAATTTCATAAAGTTACGATATATCCTATGCATGGAAAAATTTGCAAAAACAATCCAAAAAGCCCATGCAACTCTTATTTTAGGAATTCCAAAAGATATTTTGGCAGGTTATAGCTTAATATATAAGCTAAAATAAGATGTTCAAACATAACAAAAGTTTAGAAAAAAGGATTCATTAGCTAAAAATCAAAACGGTCATTTTTTAAGTTATAAATAAAAAAACACATGGATTTGAGGATTCAAAGCTTCAAAAAAGAGTTCATATATGATCTTAAGAGTATTATGAACATTCCTAATAATAGAATTAAAAGTTTATGAACAAGACTAAGCTTAACATTTATGCTAGCTCATGGGATCGAAATAATGGTTTTTGTTCTGTTACATTTTTGGTTTAATGGTTTTAGGGTTTTAATTCATGTTATGGTTAAGGTTTAAGATATTTTAGGGTTTATGATTAGTGTTAGGATTAAGGTTAGGATTGTTGCTAAGTGTGATAATGAGCAACTGTGATAAAGTGCCTAAGTAAAGCTAGGCCGAAATGCGAAGTCATCGTGAAATGACGAATATGTGATTATGTGCTTATGTGCTTATGTGATTTTATGTGTTAGCGCTATAAAGCGTTGATGGGGTCGTAAGTACTCCGGAATATATTTTCATAGCCGGTGGTGCATCATTAAATAAGATCGGGAGGGGGACACGTGCATTTTGGTTTTGGATATTAATGAGTATTTTGGTTATGGACGATGACGTGCGCTTGGGATTTGGTTAGCGACGTATGTTTTGGTTTTATGTAGCGATGTGAGCCTTGTTTTGTTGGAATGATCACCAAATTAAGATTTGGATTGATCTTTCGTTTAAAACGACGCGATTTATGTTTTCCCGGATACGTTCCGTAGCGTATTTTGTCTCTTATGATAAGAGAGATTGTTATTATAATTTTAATCTTGTTGGTATGGATTACCATTTGTTTTGTTGACTTTCCATCTGGAATAGTCAAGGCGAATGTGATATCGCGTGATCTTTGCGTTCAAGCATGTGAGTCCGTTCAATAATGCAGAAACCATCTCACTGCAAGTGAAGTTAAAATGAGTAAGAAAGGACGAGCATCGGGACGGCGCTCCCTTAAGGTGGGAACGTCGACATTTAAAATTTTATTTGTCGAAAATAAATATTTTTGTATTTTATTACGAACGGAATTTAGAAATTTTTATTTTGGTCGTTTCGCGAGTCAACGTTTGACCACGCGTTCGTTAAGCGTTTTAAGCATCGTAAAAATTTACGACGTGTCCCGTTATGATTTTTAAGATCGTAAATTATTATTTTTACGAATGTCGTCCTTGTTCCTTGACCTTGGCCAAACTCGCGTTTAACATTTACGTTTTATTTAAATGGTGTCAAATGTCACTTTTAATTAAATGTATACAAGTAAAATACAAGTAAATGCTTTCACAAAAAAAAATTATGCATGCTTATAGCTTATAGCCGCCGACTATATGCTCTCCCCACACTCAACCAATTTGATTTCCAAGATGTATAATCATTACTTGAGTTTTCCCATTTCCATTTAACTAGTACAAGTTAACTCATAGTTAAAATTTTTGTTTCCCCTCTCCTTGTTCTCTCTAAACCGAACGGACACATACAAACACAAACAAAGCACCATCAACAAATTTTGATTATTGAAACCCATTTAAACATCACTCAAAAATGGTCTAGATTAATCAAGGATCAAGTTGAAGCTTGTTTTCTCTTTTCCCTCCTCGCTTTTGGGTTCGGACGAGCAAACAAACACCCCTACTCTTGTCATTTGATTTTTCCAACCATCAAATATAGTTTAGATGATGATTTATTGATCATCCATGAAAGAAAAATAAACATGCATTAAGGTTTATGCATGGTTTGGGTTTTGCTAAAATAAGTGGGATTTGATTTGATTAATGTTAATTAGATTAGTGGGGAAAGTGAAGAAGGAATATTGGTGGGAGATTTAAATTTGAAAACTTAAGGTTTTGGATTCGGATTTGGTGTTCGAACCGCGGCAAAGGCAAAACCAAGGAGGTTTTGTTTATTTAGTTGATTCTAGTATTAATTAGATTATCTTGGTTTTGATTGAGCTTGATTTAGTTTCGGTTTGGGTTCGAAGGTCGCGACCAAAAGGAACAAAGGGTCGGGTCGAGTTTTTGATCAAGTCCGATCTTGCTATATATAGCATTGTAAGTATTTTACTTACTAGTTTAATAATTGTTTTTGCGATTCGATTCGTTTTCGGTCATTGCATGTGATGAAATCCGATGGATCTTGCGTCGTCTAGTTAGATTTTGTTATTGGTTGATTGAGTGAGTTGAATATGGATTATATGCCATTTTAGATGTGCCGTGAATGAAATTTTGGGTTAAAAATAGATTTTGGCGCGTTTTGTAGCTCGTAAATTTGGGCAGAAACTTTGTCGCAGAAAACGAGGATTGAGATTTTGTGGATAATCACTTTTATTGGGAAAATAATGAAAAGCGTTTTTAGACGAACGGTTTTGATATAAAATGGAGCGATCTAACTCCTAATAAGAAGAATCGAGAGCGTAAATCAAGATATACCCTTTAAAGTAAGAAAATAAGTGTCCTTGTAATTATAATAAAAATGTCTGGCAGATAAAAAAACGTACCAGTTTTGAACACTTTCTGAGTCCGTTTCAAGCCTTCCCGGCGAAACAACGAAATCTTTGTTCGGAACTCGTTTTAACTTTGCCGCGAGGTTTTGCTAGTTTTAAAACGCGTAAAAGGTCAATAACTGAAAGTCAAATTCTGCACACATAATTAAAAATGTACATAATGTCCTGCAGAAACATGCAGGGGCATTTGGTCATTTTATGTAGAGTATCAGGTCTCGGCTAAAAACTAAAAAGTTTCCTAAATGTCGATTTTAAAACATAAAATCTCATTAGAGTTCGAGACGTGAAAATGGTTATATGTAAGTGGTTCGTTTTGGTCGGAGAGATTTAGCAATAAATACATATAATGGTTTAAAGTCGTTTAAAAAAATTAAAAAAAATTTTCAACAGATTACTTTTTGTAAAGTCAACGAGTTGATGTGAGTCTTGTTTGATGTTTATTAAAATAATAAACACTATTATTATTATAACAATTTAGACTTAACGACTTTTATGAACGAATATAATTCTAAAAGTGGTAACTTTTGGTAAGCGTGCGGGATATAATCCTGATATGGGTAATTAATAACCAAATGAATGTCGAAAGTTCGACGAGATAAATAAATTTTATTATCAATATAATTAGATGACGAGACTTACTAAAAATGATAACTTTCCGAAAATAGCAACCTTATAAAAATAGAAAGTTTCCGAAAATAGAAAGTTTTCGATAAAGTGTTGAAACGTGTAAGAAAAAGAATGATCATAACTGTTGAATCTAAGATCGTTTAAGCTCAGATCGTTTAGATCTAATCTAGGATAAGAAACATCAAAGACAAACATTTGCACAGCGGAATAATAACAAAAACAATGATGTTTTTCCAAGGTTTTCTTTATTGATCTATTGCCCCAAGATCAAATGATCCTTGGAGCTAAACTAACTAATACATAAACTAACTAACTATTAGACTCTCATTGGAGAGATCTAACTATGATGGATGATCTAAGCCAGACGCATATGACCCTTTATATAGAGGGTTTACAAGAAAACATTCTACATAAAAGCAAACCTTAGTTAATTTATCACCACACACACTCCTGTGAGTTGGTTTCATCTTTCTTCATTTTTGCATATGTAGATTTTTGTAATCATCAAATCTGAGACCCAACATACTTCCCCCTATTTGAATATTACAAAACAATTGTTCATGTATGAAATAATCTTCAATGCTTTCCCCTTGACTTAAGAACTTCTGAACATGTCACCACCACATAATAAGTCAGCAACCATATCATCAAATAGTCATTTGTTTCTACCCTTTTTGTAATCCATTTAATAAGGATCTTTCTGTAGATATGCAACTTGGTAAACACTTCCCATCAATGGTGCATGTAATGGTTAAACATTGTAATCAATAAGCCTACCCCTGAAACCAATATGTTTACCATCTCTTGAATCTCGAACTCTGTAGGCTCTATGTAGTGATCACTGATGAAGAAAACTGAGTATAACGAATTTGATGAAGAAGTAGAATCTCCCAAACTTGTGTCTTATGTCTTGCACTATCCACGTGACGTCGAACTTATAAATAAATATGTGAAATATAAGTAGACCGTAACCTCTTGACAAAATCCTCAATTCTATGAGTCAAATACTAAGTGGATAGCAAAGTGTGAGCATTGAGCACCAGTAAGAAAAATCACACACCTTTGCTAGATTTTGACAAGTCTTCGTCACACCATTGTAAGCACGAACAAGTTATCTTTAAAGTCAATGTCCTGCTATAAACACGACTTTAAGATATGATAAGAACACGCATCTGTGAAACTCAACTACAATATCAAATAAGTGATAATCAACTGTCTTCGTAATCACATCTTTAAATAATCCCAAAATAATAGCCATAAATCCAATAATAATAAACTATGTAAGAAACAGTTCTATCCGAGATCCAAACGCGTCTGTTGTCCAACATCGGACAAAGCTAGCAGTATTAACTCACAAACCTGGCAGCACTAATAACCAATGAACAGTACTAACCAAATTAAGCATGCTAGCAGTACTAATCATCCAATCAACCAAACAGTATACCCACTTTCCGACACCTAGCAAGTAACTAACCCATATACACTTAGCAGCATAAAACCTATCTTTGACCTTTAGTACTTGACTGGCAGCTTTAATTTTGTATGCCAACACTAACATGAACCCTCCAAAGATATATAACAGCATTAATAATTTGTTGGCAATATTAAGTGTATCTTGGCAGCACTAAGTTCTTGGCCATACATTTATCAATATCAACACACATCAACACTAATAACAACTACTATTTGGCATCACTAAGTAATATCTAGGGAAAATATAGCACAATAAAAAACCTTTGACCAATCCAGGTAGCACAAAGAAACTTATTTTATATGGAGTAAACAAAAAATCCCTAAAAAATTAGGGATTTTCAAATTATAATCAAATCTTGTTCCCAATAATTACAATCATATCACTAACTGCTTCCCATTATTTCACTAACACAGTCAAGCACGTTACCTTCTTTTCTTTATCTATGCCGCCATAAACAAATCTGCTAATAACCAATAGTGATCACATGCTGCATCGTTTACCTGCTGTACATGCCTGAATGTCAAATCCTTCTTCCCAAACCTTTTTGTGACACGCTGTCTGTCACAAGGCCATATTATGCCAATATAAACAGCTCATGATTGTGTTTAAACAATACCACTCGATCCAAGATACATCACCGAACCTGAACACCAGCATTAGATCAAGAGTATAGTAGCGTGTATAGTTTTAGGGTTTCAACCTTCTATCTTTCTAATAGAACCCACAAACTTTTCATTAGAACTCGTACCACGAACGCCATGTGACCGAACATAAAGATTACACCAGCACATGATCGTGTTATCATAGAGACAGAAACCCAAAACCATGGATAGAGTTATGCCATCACACAATTGTGTGAAAAGATTGTTTTGAGATAAACAACACAATCATCTCATTATATCTTCTTGAAAGAAACGTGAAGCAACCGCAATGAAAGATCCACAGCAGATCATATTAGGGTTTATTGAAAACCTTAATTTTCATTAAATTCGTCCCATCTTCCAAAGAACCAGATATTCATCCCTTTTTCTTTAAGAACATGATTTCACAAACCTTGTACATCCTAGATATCGAGAGCCACCCGCTATGATACCTCATGTTGAATCTAAGATCGTTTATCGTTTAGATCTAATCTAGGATAAGAAGCATCAAAGATAAACATTTTCACAACGGAATAATAACAAAAACAATAGTTTTTCCAAGGTTTTCTTTATTGATCTTTTGCCCCAAGATCAAATGATCCTTAGGGCTAAACTAACTAATACATAAACTAACTAACTATTAGACTCTCATTGGAGAGATCTAACTATGATGGATGATCTAAACCAGACGCATATGACCCTTTATATAGAGGGTTTACAAGAAAACCTAGCTTACATAGAAAGCTAACTTAATTTTACATTAAGTCCTTGTTGTTTCCTCTTTCTTCATTTGTGCATATGTAGTTTTGTAATCATTAAATCTGAGATCCCAACAATAACTCAATTATGTAGAGTTTAGGATCTAGGACGCGCATGTGGATTTCTCATCACATGTGTATGTATATTTATACTATTTCAATAGTTGCGATGCACGCACTATTCGATCGTATCTTATGATATAATAACTAGGCAACATAAATTATAGGTCGCAGTTGAGTTTGTTGTTGAGACGACTTTGGATTGTTTCGGCTATTTTGATCTTCAGCTTAGATCAAAGTGAGTTCATAGCCTCGCTTTTGAACTATTTTAAATGTTTTAAAACCCGCGAGGGGGATACATGTTTGTTTTGAAAAATGGAACACAAGTAACGTGATGTGTACTTGTTGTTGCTTGTTTTGAAAAGTGAACGCAATGTGTTTTGATGCGTGATATGATTCCATGTTGTGAGTTTTATGCCTTTGACTGTGTACTATTTGTAATTACCAAGAAGGTAAACGCTGAATGCATTAAATAGATCTATTAGGCTGTGACAACCCTGTCCGGGGTATGAATCCATGACGTGAACACCCTGTAACAAACATTTGTATTGAGAAAGGGGTGGTGGCATACTACCCGTCACATTAATTTTGATCTTAAAATATAAGTGTTTAAGGTTACCGGTACACGGTGCTCATCAAGATTGAAAATGTTGTGTGGCTTGCCTAGCTAGCAGTCATACGTGTTTTATGGAACCAAAGATTGCGTTCTGATTGTTGTTTGTAAACTCTATGAATTCACTCAACGTTTTTTTGACATTTTTAAGCATGTATCTCAGGTATTGGTGCTATTGATGGCTTGGATAGAACGGAACGCGGATATCAAAGACTGTGACTCGGTGAAATGTTTGTTTATTTAAACAAAAGGATGCTTTGGTTAAGAAGTCGTATCATGACTTTTTGAAATGAGGTTTTTAAGTTAATTTAGGACCTTGTAACTCTGATGTTCTTCGTATAAATAAAATAAATTTTGTTTTACAAATGTATCATTTGAACGTTTACTGGGACTCGTGTGCATGTATTATGAAGTAGCACTCCAAATGTTGTATTCCGCTGCGTATCGTATTTTGGGGGTGTTACAGCGTCACGACTTACACGCGACGCCGTCACCACGACACTCGTGACGGGGTCAGGATATTCCTGACGATGTCAAACATCCAGTTACATAAAAACTCAAAAATTTTAAGTATTTTTGAAAATAAAACTTGTACAATGCTTAAGAAAGTTGTAATTATTTTACAAACCTGCAAAACCATGAGTTTAACAATTTTCTCATCCTATCTTTATTGCTTTCATAGAGTCTAAATTTAGTTAATGAGGTTGTATTTATTATTCACCCGTGGATTTTATGCTTGGTGTAGTTGTCTTTGTCTTTGATTACAGGTTATATTTGACGAGAAGAAGCTTTAAAGTTCTTAGGAAGTTTCATTAGATGACTTTGTTGGAGGAAACGATTTAACCGAGTTTCGCATGTTTCATCTTCTCCATTAATTGAGCAAACCAGGGAGTACTAGTTTTCTTTACTTGTTTCTTTTCCCTTTAATTCTTTTTAACGGTACTTTTTATAAATATAGGGACAATGTTCAACTTAAGTGTATGGGGGAAATAAGCCTTAGAAACTATTCTTTCATTTGCCATTTGCTTTGTCCTTAAAATAATGGGTAATATATCAAAACATAGCATAAGAGGTAATTTTGACCCAAATTTAAAATATTTTATAACACAAACCGACAAAAACCGAGTATTAATAGCGTCTCATGGATATGAATTTATATTACTAGCACAAAAACCCTCAAATTCCACCCCCAAATGTGAGGTTTTGCCTTAGATAATATACCTTTATGCTCTGTTTTAGTTAAGGAGTGAGCAATACAGTGTGTCTATTCCGTCGAACGGATGTGTATGTGCGTGTTTTTGTCATCCTTTTCTGGAACATTGTATCGGGTTTTTACTATCGGATTATGATAGTGAACCGGATAGTATATTAAATTCAAGAACTTGTTATTGTGATGCATCCCGAACCGCATAGTAAATGTTAGGATTTGCTTGATAAGATGCATTAGGATTAACCCATGTTTTAAACCTGTAATCATTATGATGGTCACATTGATCATATAACTATCCCACACCTTTGCCATGCAACTAAAAAGTAAGAAGAGAAAAAAAGGTCAATTTTAGTGAGGAACCCCTATAAAACCCTCTCTCGAGCCTATCCTTTTTCATGGTTGATAAGGTGTCATTTTTATACACTTTTTCGGGGTCGTTTAACCCCTAAAATTGTGTGTTTTATATGCCCAAATAGTACTTTTAATCGTTCCTTTTCTAGGTATATACTCATTTGGGAAGAAGATTTGAATAATTAATATGTGACTTGGGCTCATTGGAGAAGAACAGCAGATCAAGACTACGGACCAACAAAACCAAACTCTTGAAGATTTGTGTTCAATAGAGCCTAGAACGGTGGCATATGCAATCTAGACGCCATCGCAAAAAAAAACCTTCCAAAAAAATCAAGTGACGGCGTCACACATTTCAAGACGGCGCCAGCTCGCACCGCACAAACGCAGATCTAGACGATTTCATTTTTAAACGGCGTGCACGATTAAAATGCGACCCGTCGCGGTCGATTTTTTTTACTTAATATACAAACCCGAATTTAGGGTTTTTAGTGTGTAACTTTATAATAAAAAGAGGGTAACGAACCCTATTCGATTAGCAACTATAGGTGACAGATTTTTGTGCCTAAAAACCCTTTGTACCTCTTCCAATTCCATGTTTTAATCAAGTATGGTTTACTTAATCATTTCAATATGTCTATGTGTTGTTTTGATCTCATTATTCTTGCATTATCTTTAACATGCTTGCAAAACCTATTATTGTGTTATTTTACGATTATAAGAAACTTTGAATGTAGATCTTAGTGATGTTGCTTCTTGTGATAGATATGCATGTTAGGTCTTAGTAAACTAGCTTTCTATCTATAATCGCTGTTGATATGTCTAGGGAAACGTGATTATGTAGAAAGGATACCAATCAGGTAACAGTCTTCATACTACCTTGCCCCCTAATAGGTTTAGATCCCACATTTAAATTTATATTACATGCCCTTGATTAAAAATCCTAAGGGCCTTGTAATAGTCTTCATACTACTTAGCATGTGCAGTTGCTTCTAGCGACATACTAAGTAGACGACGGGTTCGTGTAATTCGTTCATGCTTTAGGAAATAGTTACACAGATCATCACAAGGGTGACAAGGCAACAACACTAGGAGAAGCAATCTAGGGAGTAATACATGATTAAATAGACACAATCTTTTATCTTATTGTTATCACCATTAGTTTAGATTATTATTAGTTTAATTAGCTAAAACCAACCCACCTCTCAATTATATGATTTACTTGCTTTTCATAAAATACAAAAATACAAAAATAAAATAATCTCCCTCAACCTTATAGAATTCGTAGAAAACCGTGATCAAGCCTTCCCAACCTATTCCCCGAGTGAACGATAAACAACCCCGAGTCTTGCCTATACTACACTACAACGATTAGGTGCACTGCCTAGGGAGTTGTAAAACTTCTCGTGTAGAAGTCCTACGACAACCGCACATCAAGTTTTTGGCGCCGCCGCCTAGGGAATAGTTAGGTTTTGATCATAGTTTAGCTTAGTTCTACTCGCTTGAATCCTTTCAAGTGAGAATTTAATTCCCTCACATTAGCTTTCTTAAAGTCTATCTTTTCTTCGTGTTAATTGTTTCGTAACCCACTCTCGTCAACCACCATGGGAGACGAGAATAATATCCGTACCTTATGAGACTACTCCAAACTAAGCCACAAGGGCTATAGGAATACCATTGAGCTCCCCGTTAGGAACAACGTGGTACCTCTTCGATCCGACACCATCCGGTTGGTTCAAAACGGATGCTCATTCAACGGACTTCAGTTCGAGGATCCAAATCAACACCTCAAGGACTTTCTTAAACTTGCGGACTCACTTGACCTTGACGATAAAAATAAGGAAAGAACGTGCCTGCGTTTATTTTAATTTTCCCTACGCGATCAAGCTAGCAATTGGCTTGAATGCCTTCCAGCAGGATCCATCTCTACATGGGAGGATCTTACTACCCGATTCCTTGCTCAATTCTTTCCACCGGGAAGGACCGTAAAACTTCGCAACGATATCTTGATGGTCCAACAACATCATGGAGAATCTTTTTTAGCCGAAGTATGAACCCTCTTCGATTCAAGAACTAGTCCAAAAAGTCCCTCATCCATGGCATCGATCTTTGGCTCCAATCCCAAATTTTTTATGTCCAATTTAATAATCCCATCACAACGAACCATTGACCAATCAACCGGTGGTAAGCTTCGTGACCTCAACCCCAAAGAATCCTGGGCAATATTAGAGGACCTTGCCCTCTATGGCAACGAAAGTTGGAAAGACCCAAGAGATTTCGTTAAGCCGGTCAAGGCAATCGCATTACCTCAAGATGTCCCGAGTACATCCGACCGCCGTCTAATCGAGCTCGAAAATCAAGTTCAATACTTGATGGAAGCTTATCTTGCTCTGACACAACCTACCCAAGTAAACAAAATCACTACCCCATGTTATATCTGCAATGCTCCCCATGACACTCGGCATTGCATGGAGAACCCAGAACAAGCCTTCGTTGAATACGCATCCTCGCGTACAGATGAAGCGGGAGGTAAGTGGTATACCTTTAAGCCCGAGCAAAACAATCTTGGTGACACCTATAATCCGTCATGGAGAAGTCACTCAAACCTAAGGTGGAGACAACCTTAAAACTCCCAAAATAAATTTTCAAACCCACCTAACCGGTTCCAATCGAACCGTTCCTTCAACAACTGTCCTCAAAATTTTAACAATTAATCAAATATAGAAGGACTGGTTTCCGAATTCATGAGGCATCTCAAGACCGCTAGACTAATCCAATGTTTGACGCTTGATTTTAAACTACAGCAAAGGCGAGATGACTCAACAAAATTGAACAACCGTGTTGAATGCCATCCCGATCGAATTAACAGGCAACACTGCTTATGATAACGATCAAGAACCTGAAATCTGCTGTGGGACCCATCCAGTTTCGTCTGCTCGTTCTTACCCAACAACGGATCCACAGTGCTCAACACAAATCCATAGCTCCATCAACACCATTACAATCCACCCCAAGCAACCCGAAAAATCCCAAGTAATGACCCAGCCTAAACAGGACTGGTAAGACAAAAGCCTCAAAAATGACAAATCTAACCCACAACCATAACCTAATCAATTTGCCTCCATCGCCATAAAACAGGTGTGAAAACTTAACTCGATGCTGGAATCACTCGGGTTAGTTCCCCAATCCTCCAATACTAAATTTGTCTACTCTAAAGAGGATGATAAAGAAGTAATCTTCATCGAGATTATAATCAGATGATGATGAACCCCAAAATTAGGATCCAAATACGAAGAAGGTGGCAACGACAGAAAGAACCGTAGTTTAGAGTACATCTCACCTTTCCAACTAGAGATGAACTAACCTACCATAGGTACCTAATGAGTGGCCCAATCCCTTCAATATTCCTAAGGAACCCTATCATTTCAGAAGGATGCCCCTACAACCTTAAGATACCATGTAATATTGGGCACGTGCATATCGAAAAGGCTTACATTAACCTTAACTCTCCTCTTAATATCATGACCCAAATGATGTACAATTAGATCATGAAGAGAAAACATGACCCTAGGGGAAATACAAATGGAGGAATTAGCAATTTCACAGGAAGGATCAAAGGGATGCATGTCTTTGTCAGAAACTTCACCTATGTCATGGACTTCATGATTGTCGAGGATATTAGTTCAATCATAGACCAAAGTTTGTCACAAGTGATACTGGAGCACCCTTTGTAGAAATATCCAACAATGACTCGTGACCCACTACCAAGGGTTGTTATGATGTTCGTAAATAGGTGGCCGACGAAGTCGCCTATAAGATGCCCCATAAGATAGAACAATACGACTCATTGTCAGACTTAGAAAAAGAGCATACCAAATCAGTCTATCTTAGGAACGAAGAAGATAAGAGAAGAGGAGTAGAGTATGTGATGAGCAAGATACTAGGCATTTACAAAGAATGCGCCAAGAACTGTGGACCCGATTACCTAACTGGAGTAGAATAACAAAGGAGAAGATCACATAAGGAGCAGTGGTGGTTCCGAGTCTACTACAAGACTCGTAAATAAAGAAAAAGCGCTTCTGGGAGCAACCCCTATTACTTTTCCTGTAAATTAGATGTCATGTTTTGTTTTTAATTTTCTTTTCACATTTGTTTTAATTATTTGAATTATATTATAATCATAGAATATATTGCCGTTAACTCGTCTTAATTTCAATCAAAGGTATTTTGGCAAACAATAATGTAGGGGATTTATTTCTACGATTTGAGCCAAATTCAAACATGTTAAATGAATTGTTTAGATTAATTCGCGTCAGTATCGAGTCATATGATTGAATTGTTAAATTTTAGGTTTTATGCAGCCATTTATACAGGAACTAACTTATGGAATCAAGTGCAGGAAATTTTTCATCAAAAACAAAAATTTCATTTTCATAGACTGTGGAGATGGCGTCACGATTAACAAGTGACGCCATCACCATGTAACTTGTGACGGGGTCACACCAACCCCGACGGAGTCAAACGCCCAGGTCCAAAAAACTTAAAGTTTTTAATTACTTTTGAAAATAAAACTTGCATAACATTTAATATATGTATTCTTCTGTATAAACCTGCAAAACCTAATGAGTTTAGACATTCTTTCATCCTATTCTATCGAGTCGAAACCATACAATTCACATTGTACTATTGGTAAATCAACACATTTAGATCTTGGTATAGTTGTCTTTGTCTTTGATTACAGGTTATATTTGTGAGGAGAAGCTTGGAAGTTCTTAGGAAGTCTCATTAGATGATTCTCGGAGGATGATTTAACCAGTTATCGCATGTTTCTTCTCCATTATTGAGTAAACCAGGGGAGTACTAGTTTCCTTTCCTTGTTTTCTTTTCCCATTATTCGTTTTAACGGGTACTATCCCAGAGAACGATATGGGACAATGTTCAAAATAAGTGTAGGGGGAAAATAATGCCTTAAGAAACTATTATCTTCATATTGTCATTTGCTTTATCCTTAAAAGGATGGTAATAACATCTAAACATAGCAAAAAAGGGAATTTTAACACCAAAATTTTTTTTTACGACACATAGCCCACGAAAACCGAGTATTACTGTGCCTAATGGATGATAGATAACTCTCCAAAATCCCACCCCAAAAATGTGAGGATTGCCTTAGATCCTTTTAGGATGAAATCGGGTACCTATCATTGTTAACAACCAGATGATTTTATCTTTACCGGTTCGATGTTAAAGGAGTGAGCAGCCACATGTTCTATTCTGTCGTTACCGGATTGTACGTGTTGGTCGTTCGACACCTCTTTTGGGAAGTCATATTGTTAGTAAAATTCAAAGGAGTGTACGGTAGCAATATTTAAATTCTAGAACTTTTGTTTTTTGTGATGCATTCCGGAGACCGCATAGTAAGTATTAGGATTTGCTATGATAAGAGGCACTAGGAATAACCCATGTTTAAAACCTGTAACTGTTATGATGGTCACCTATCATCATATAACTTTCCCCACACCCTTGCCATTCACTACCTTAGTGCAGATACCTATAGATACAACCCTCCCGAGCCTATCTTTTTTATGGTTCTCGTACTATTTCGCTGGTTATTATCCGGACTATTCATGAAAGAGCATTGACACCCTTACACCATTGATTACACCCAAAAAGCCTTAAGCCTACCTATATTGGTAACTCACCGTTAGTACCTATGTTTTAAACGCCTAGTTAATTAGTTGAGCACAACGGTTGCTAAAGATCTTATCTTGTAAAAACATTTTTGGACGATTGGATCCATGGTATATTTATTTCATTCACGGGCGGAAGAAAAGGGGAAAGAAAATTTAAGTCAATACCCCCATATGTTTGTCAAATGATCTCCATGTTATATTTGAGTCCACCTCAATACGGGTCATTAGCTAATTGATTTTTCTCGAGCAGTATAAGCTCAGTGTAGGGGTAAACAGTTTATAAAACCCACCATGTTGGTAATATGTATCCCTAATAAAATGAAGAAAATGAAAAAAAGAAAGATTTTGATGTAGAGTTGTATAGAGTCTGTATATCTTCGTCCGAGTCTTGGCTTAGCAACCAAACCAAAGTGTATTCGTGTAAATAATTAGCTAACTCTTCCACTCCAAATTTACCCAAAGCCACCTAAATGTATCCCATCCATTTCCATTTCCATTGATGTTATCTTACACCTACACCCCACAACCCTTTAAAAGACCGTATTAGATAAAATGATAATACTTGCACAAAAGCGGTGGAGGTTAATCCAATTAACTAAGCATATGGAATATTATATCAATAACAGGTAATGAGTGTTGATTTTCTGTTTCCCCCATATGTTATAATTTATTATACACCCAAGTGAAAGAGAGAATCCCAAACACTTATGTGAGGTGCTAGTGTATACTTTCCGTGCTTTTAATTACGAGGTCTAAAAGATTGTGTTAAAATATGTTTATAAGAGTAGTAAAATACCCCACATATTGTTATTGGCCTAGATAGTAAAAGCCCATTTGCTTGAGACAAGCAAATCCCAAGTGTAGGGTATTTGATGATGTGTTTATTATTTACACTTTTTAGGTCGTTTAAAATAAAAACTCGTCAAAATCGTAAGTTTTATGCCCAAAATATAGGTACTTAATCATTCCTTTTTAGGTATTTCTCATTTGGAAGACATTTGGATGAATTACACGTGACTTTGGGTCTCACTTAGAGAAGAAACGGACAAGACTACGACCTACACCAAGACTCTTAAAGATTATGTGCTCACAAAAGCCTGGAAGATACAGCGTCATATGCAATACTACTATACGCCTGACGCAACTCAACAAGTGACCCGTTAAACACATTTCACAAGACTGCGTCAGCTCACACCAGACTCAAACGCAGATCTAGAAGATCATTTTACAACAGGCCGTCATGAGAACTGAAAACGCGACGCCGTCGCGTCGATTTCTTATATATACAAACCCTAAATTTAAGCTTTTATCAAATGAGTAACTTTAGAATAAAAAGAGGGATACGAACCCATAGTTCGTTTAGCACCTGTAAGGAGAACGATTTTAGGGCCCTAAAAAACCCTATTGTACGTTTTTGATTCCAATTCAATATTTAATCAAGTAAGTTTACTAATCATCAATATGTCTATGTGTATTGATCATTATTCTTTGCTTAATCTTTTTAACATGCTTTGCTAATACCTGTTATTTGAGTTTATTTAATGATTGTCAAGAAACCTAGAATGTATATCTTAGTGATGTTGCTTCTTTGTTCTTGTGATGGATGTACACGTTAGGTCTTAGAAAACCAGCTTTTGTCTGTATCGCTGTTGATATGTCTAGGGAAATGTGATTGTGTAGAAAGGATACCATCGGGTAACAGTCTTCATACTACCTTGCCCCCTAATATGGTTGATCCACTCTTAATGTATTTTACATGCACTTAGTAAACTTATAGGGGCCGTGTAATAGTCTTCATACTACCTTGCATGTGCGTTGCTCTAGCGGCATACTAAGTAGACGGCGGGTTCGTGTAATTCGTTCATGCTTTAGGAAATAATTACATAGATCATCACAAGTGTGACAAGGCAACAACACTAGGAGAAGCAATCTAGGGAGTAATACATGATTAAATAGACATAATCTTTTATCTTATTGTTATCACCATTAGTTTAGATTATTATTTAGTTTAAATAGCTAAAACCAAACCACTCTCTCCAATTATATGATTTACCTGCTTTCCATAAAATACAAAAATACAAAAATAATCTTCCCTCAACCTCTAGAATTCTGTTAGACCGTGATCAAGCCTTCCCAACCTATTCCTCGAGTGAATGATAAACAACCCCGAGTCTTGCCCATACTACACTACAACGATTAGGTGCACTGCCTAGGGAGTTGTAAAACTTCTCGTGTAGAAGTCCTACGACGACCGCACATCAAGTTTTTAGCGCCGCCGCCTGGGGAATAGTTAGGTTTTGATCATAGTTTAGCTTAGTTCTACTTGCTTGAATCCTTTCAAGTTAATCCTTTCACGTAAGATTAATTTCTACATATTAGCTTTTTTGTAGTCTATCTTTTCTTTGTATTATCTGTTTCGTACCCATTCTCGCCAACGCATCATGAGAGATGAGAACCTATCCGCTACTCTTAAGGAGACTAACTCCAAACCTAGCTACGAGGCTATAGGAATATACCAATTGATCTCCCCGTAGAGAACAACGGGTACCTCTTTTGAATCCGACAACCATCCGGTTAGGTGCAAAATGGAATTCTCATAATCCACGGACTTAAGTTCGGTTCGAGGATCCAAATAACACCACAAGGATTTCCTAAAACAAGTGGACTCACATGACCTTGACGGTGGACAATAAGGAAAAGAACAACGCCTGCGTCTATTTTCAATTTTTCCCTCCCCTTTCGCATCAAGCTATGCAATTGCCTTGAACGCCTATCTTGTAAGATCCATACACATGGTAAGGATCTTACTTACCACGATTCCTGCTTAATTTCTTTCCAATCACCGGAAGGACCACAAAACTTCGCAATGATATCCTAATGTTCCAACAACATCATGGAGAATCTCTATTCGAAGCATGGACTTGTTTCAAGGACTTACTACGAAAAGTCCCTCATCATGGTCTCGACTTATGGCTTCAAATGTAGATCTTTTACGACCATATCGACGGCACCATGTAGAAAGGCATTGACTACGCAACAGGCGGGAGACTAAGAAAACTAAGACCAGACGAAGCCTGGGCTACTATTGAGAGGCTGGCCCAATATGAGGACGAAGGGTGGAATGATACCCTCACCCTAGATGAAGTGAGCCTAAATTTCAAAAATCCCGACATCAAGCAATTACTAGGGATTATGGAGCGTAAAGTCGATGCACTTATGACGGATGCAGTCTTGTTAATGGGAAAAGGCGAAAGCGTATTTCGATTGACAACCAACGAAATATATCGACCACCCTCTAAGCCATTACGTCGAGAAGAATTTAAGCACATTGTAACGAACTTTATCCTCAACCAAGAGGAAAGGATCGTACAATTCAAAAATTACATGCAAGTTATTGTAGAAGAATTCATGAAATTCTCTTCAAAAGTCGCGAGAAGATTAAAGCAAAGGATAAAGGAAAATGAAAATAAACCTAGGAAGATCGAGAAAATCACAAAGTATCCGGACACCAAGGTACTGGAGAAAAGTGCTAAATATAACTTCTTAGAAAATCTCAAAAAGAAGACATTTCCCACTCCTACGAACCTTTTATACGTAAGACATGTCCGAATAATACCCTTGAATCCACCTCAACCTCGAAAGAATACCTTTGGGTTTGAGCCTAGAAAAAGGGCTAATCAGTCCCATCACAAAAAGAGTGACTCCTTAACCATTCAACTACTTTTACAAAGTAACCCCACCTTTGTGGATCACGACCCCATCAAACATGATCCTTCTCCCCACAACTTGTTTACACACGTTGAAAGCAACTGTGTGTTTGACCCCAAGGGGGGGACACCCAATGCTTCCTCAAAAGGAAGTCATGGGGGTTCAACTTTGAAGCTTCTAAAACAATAGGGGACCAAAACGAAAAATTTATCGCGACGCCATTACGATTAATACGTGACGCCGTCACGTCGATCCGGATCCAACACTTATAAAACCCATCACAATCCACCCCAAGCAGCCTGAAGAATCCCAAGTTAATGAGCCTAACGTAGGACAGGAAGAAAAAGGAAACCTTGGAAACATCAACTCTAACCCACACCCACAACCTGATCCATTAGCTTCCATCGCCACAGAACAGGTACGAAAGATGAATTCGATGCTTGAATCGCTCGGATTGGTTCCCCAATCCTCCAATACGAAATTTGTCTGCTCTAAAGAGGATGATGGAGAAGTAATGTTCATCGAGATCATACCGAACAGATATGAAACCATTCAAAATTAGGTTCACTATGAAGTGAAGGGGCAACAACGGAAGACCATCGGTTGATACATCGACACATTTCACCAACTAGAGATGACTAAACTACCAAAAGACTTAGGTGTGGCCCGATCTCCCCTAATATTCTCTTTCTACAAACCCCCCCATCAATCAAGGAGGGATGCCTCCTCCAACCTTCAGATACCATGCAACCATTAGGCCTAGCATGTCCGAAAAAAGCCTACATTTACCTTAACTCCCCTCTAAATATCATGACCCGAATGATGTATAATTGGATCATGATGAGAAAGCTCAACCTTAGAGAAAATGCGAATGGAGGAATTAGTAACTTCATAGGAAGGATTAAAGGGATGCATGTCTTCGTAGGAAACTTCACCTATGTTATAGACTTCATGATTGTCGAGGATATTAGCTCGATCATAGACCCTAGGTTGTCACAAGTAGTACTAGGGAGGCCTTTCATTGAAATATCCAACATGACTCACGACCTACCTGAAGGAGTAGTTAGGTTCACCAACGAAAATGATGAAGTTGCCTATAAAATGCCCCATAAGATAGAACAATACAACTCGTTATCGAACCTAGAAAAGGAACACACAAAATCGGTCTACCTTAGGAACGAGGAGGACAAGAGAAGAGGAGTTGACTATGTAATGAGTAAGATATTAGGGTTCTACAAGGAATGTTTAGAGTTAGGCCCTGAATATGTAACTGGATTGGATGATGAAGGAGAAGTCACGTAAGAACGTGTGACTTCGAGTCTAGCTACAAGACTCGTTAATAAAGAAAAGCGCTTCTTAGGAGGCAACCAAATTTACTTTTCTCGCAAATTAGGAGTGTCATGTGTGTTTTAATTCTTTATAGTTTTTTTTATCATGTTTGAACTATATTGTAATCATGCTTTGTTTGTCTTTAACCTCGTCTTAATTCAAATCAAAGGTATTTTGCAAGTAATAAGTGTAGGGGAATTTATCCGGTTTTTAGAACCAAGTTCAAACATGTTAAATAAATTGTTTAGATTAATTTATGTTATATGATTGAATTGTTAAATCTCAGGTTTTATGCAGCTATTTGTATAGAGATTAACTTATGGAATCAAGTGCAGAAAATTTTTCATCAAAAAAAAATATTTCGTTTTCACAGACGTGGTAGCTTCATATTTGCATCCTCCTGAGAGATAACTTCACCATGGATTTCAAGTTGACTAATGAGCTTTTGAAACCTATCATAGGTTTTATCCAGTCCTTCTTGACTTGATGCAGCAAAGTTTTCATAATTCTGCTTGAGAATGGTCTTCTGCATCTTCTTTGATTCCTTGTTGCCTCCAAACCTATTCTTGATAGCTTCCCATAGGGACTTTGCATCCTTGCAGGCATGAAACTTCAGTAGGTGCTCATCAGGAATGGCTAGCATAAGAGTGCTTTTTGCTTTTAGTTCATTTTTCCTTGCTAGCTTTTGTTCAGCAGTTTTAGGAGGAATAGGACCTTCAGCACCAGCACTAGCTGATGCAATTGGTGAAACTGAATCACCATTTACTATTACCTCCCAAAGGGCATGATCAGTGAAAGTAAGGTATTGTTCCATCCTCATGCTCCATAGATCATACTCCCCAGTTTTGAGTACTGGAAGTTTTAGTGCAGACACCGTTTGGGTAGTTTCTGATTGTGACTCCATCTTTTCTTTGACTAACAGATCTTGAGTAGAGTTAGAGTTCTTCTTATTCAAAGTTTCTCAACAAGCTCTGATACCACTTGTTGATCCCTTTTGAACAGATCTTACTTAGCTTGTTAAAGCTTAGTTGTGTTGGATAGATCCAAGACAACTATAATAGAAACTAAGATTGTGAATACTACAAACTATGCGGAAACTAGTTTGTAATACTAAGAAGAACAATGAAACAGTAAAACAAGATCTTGCTAAACTTTCAATATATTGAACACAATCAAAGTTACAGAATAACCTTGAAACTATGAATACTAACTATGAGAAATGACTTCTAGATCTATATCTCTAACTATGCCTTAGGGTTTCTTTTATACACCAAGAAACCCTAATGGGCTTACAAAACGCGTCTACTGATAATGCATATCTATTCCTAATATATCTCATGCATATCACATAAGCAGTACTAATCTATGTATACTAATAGTACTAACAATATAACTAACAATACTAATAAACTGACAGTACTAACACTTTGTACTGGCAGCACTAACTATTAAATTAATAGTACTAATGACTTAGACTATTTTCTCTAATCTTCAGCAGTGCTAAGTTAGTACTGGCAGTACTAACTTTCTTCTAGCAGTACTATCTTCAACTCTGGCAATACTAAGTGTGATAGGTTTAAAACCCAACACATTAGTTTTGGGAACCAACTTTGTCTTTGAAAAATGTTTTCTCTCTAGAGAGTCTGAAAAAGGAGTTGGTTTTCCTAAAACTGATGGTTTTGGAATCCTTTGAGCATTTAGTTATCGAACAACAGATGGTTTATCAAACTTAGTTTCTATAGATTTTCCTTTTCATTTTTCAATGAGTTTCTTTAGCTCACATATAGAAATGTTCTTGTCTTGCAATTGAGCTTCAAATCTTGTATTTCAAAATATTGTTCACGTTCTTTTAGAAATACGTTTGACGCTTTTTCTTTGCAAACTATGTCATTTTTCATTTGTTCTTGACATTTTTGTAAAGCGAGTTCAAGAGAAATCAAATGTTTTTCTAATTTAGCAAAACTTCGTAAAAGCTTAGTATAAACTTCTTTACTAACAGATTCAGTTTGTTTCGAAAGCTTTTGTACAAGACAGCTACATTCTTTGACTTTATGAAGATATATACATTGCAATTTAGTGTGCACATCTAAATCAGATAAAGAATGCAAATAAGAACACATAACATCATTAAACATACATTCTTACAAAATTATATCATACATGTTTAAAAATTCTTCTTTATCATATTCAAGTTTGTCAATTTCTTTCTCAAGGGACTCAACGTACTTTAAATCAACATGCATTTCTTGCTTAAGTTCATGAACAAATTTGAAACTATCATTTTGTGTCTTTAGGGCAAGAGGCATCAAACATGTCTTAATCAGGATTTTCATATCATGAGCAGTTAGGGCACGAAAATGATCCTTTAAATGTTTTACCCAAGTTTGATCAACAAGTTCTCTAAAATGATTTATGTTGTTCGTCATGACATTATATGCTTGTCTACTTTTGCTTATTGATTTGGACTCTGGAAAGAAATCGATGTTTTTGAAAATATTTGGTTTTGTTTTTACAAAAGATTTTCTCTACATTTTCTTCCTTATTCATTTGCATGTGCTAACTGAACAAGATATTCCTGTATCGGGGGTATGAAAATTTCATAAAGACTATTTAACTTTGCGTAGTCATAGGATTTCACTAAGTCTTTATTTAATTTTGATCGACTCTCTTTTTCAAGAGTCAGAGTCTCTTCCCTATCAGGGACGAGTCTGTTTGTAGGATCATATTGGTTATGTGGGATCTCATACAAACATGGTTTCTCATATTGAGCCTTTTTGAGGTACATAGGTTTACCATTTAATGTTGGGCCTTTGGGTGCTAACATATGAATGGTTTGGATTGATTGATTTCTTTTGTAAAAAATTTCATTTAAAAACTTTAATTGCTTTTCTATTGAAATCATTTTGTCAATGTCTTTTTCTTCCTTAAGTTTCAAATCCGTTATTACCTTATTTTCTATTTGACAAGACCTTCGTAATGTGACTTTGTTAAAAGACTTTGTTTGACTAACTCATCATGTTTCTCTTTGACAACTAAAATTTCGTAGGCTTTAAGTTTTAAACCTTCCTTTATGTCAATGTCTTTTTGAGCTAATAGTCCTAGAGTTTCATTTAACTTATGTTCAAGCTTCTCATAGTCAACTGTACAGTCATTTAAGGTCTTGTACCTCTCAAACTCAGTCTGTTTATTTTGAATTACAACTAGACAACTATTCCTAATACTATTAGACTCCCCCAAAGTTTTACTAGTTTTCGCAAGAATAAATTTGCACTTAGTCAATTCATGAGCAAGTGATGTGTTTGCTTTCTTTAATTGCTTTTGAATCTTTTTATTTTCATCTACATCAAGTTTTAAATTTCCAATTAAATTAGCAAGCGTAACACGCTCATCATCACATTCTACAACATTTTGGTCATTCTGAATATCATTATCACACATATACGGTAAATCAAGAATGACAATACTATCACCCTTTTCCACTACACATGTGGTACTACTGGATTCAGGTTTCTCAGAATGTTGTATTTCATTGGCAAACACATTATATCCAACATCGTATTGTACTTGTTTCAATGGCTCAGAATCAGTTCCTAAGTCTGATGTAGGAACCTCCTAAATCTTTTCCATATAGCTATAATATGCTTCCAATTCTTGTTCATCAATCTCTTCATTCATGTCTGCTAGCCAATCAGATTGCTTTGCTTGTAGTTGAATACCTTTCTCAGCTTGTTTACACAGCAATATCTTTTCCTTGTGATACGTGGAGTCTATAACCCTTTTTGGCTTCATGTATTCCTTAGCAAAATGACCAAATTCCTTATAGTTGAAACACTGTATCCCAGTCTGGTGCACTACCTGACTGCATACAGTCTCCTTAGCCCCAACAACATTTACTATCCTCTGATTCCCAAACTGCCCAGTTTGATTGTCATTCTTATGCCTTGGAGTAGTATCTATATTCTTGAAACTAGATTTTGAAGAAGTTCTAAGGTTATTGTTGGTAGGTTTGTAGATCTTTTTGAAGTACTTTGCAATGAGTGTCAAATTTTTCTGCATATCCTTATCTCTCTAAGCTTGTTCAAGATCACTGTCTTCTTTAAAAGCTAACTCAGATGGAGGTGTGATTGGTTTGGCTATCTCTTTACCTTTGAATTTGGTAGTTGCATTAGATCTGATGGAAGATGATTGTTTTGATGTTGGTGCATATGGTTTGTAAGATTTTGGTGCTTCATAATAAGGATCTGGATATTGTTGAGTAGCAGCAATAAGTGCTAATGGGTTAGCATTCTTGGCTATTCTCTTTGCATGGATTTCATTAACTTCCTTTTGATATTGTTTCAGAATGTCAAAAAGCTTGTGATATGATACTTTATCCAATTTGTGTTGTTACTTGACAATTATCACAAACCTTAACCATTCTAGTTAAAGTTGCTGAAGAAACTGACCATAGACATGCATCGTAGTAACTGTCAAGTTATTTCTTATCATTTCATTCATCATTGTGTAAAATCTTGTGTAGTATGACTCCATTGTTTCACCATCGTGGGATGTAAATTTTCCAAAATCCCAGAACAAATTAGTCTTGACATCTTGAATGTTAAGAGATTCACCTTGTTGTAGCCTTTTAATAGCTTCCCATATTTCATGAGCTATTTTGCAAGCATCAATAGTTGAGTATATTTCATCTCCAATTCCAGTCAATAGCAAATGAATCGCTTCCTTTTTGAATTCAAAATGAGCTTTGTTTTCAGGAGACATATTCAGGATTGTCTCAACTATTGTTCGTTTAGGAACTGCTGGGGAATTTTCTGTTGCAGCTATCGCTGGAATTATGACAGTAGAAGGAGTGTAGGGACCTTCGAGAATGCATTTCCTTAAGGCATCACCATTTGGTCTTGTATCGATGTATCTTAAGAAACATGATCGCCATTGTGCATATCTTCCCGTTGCAAGCATTGGTGGACGATCCCTTGAACCAGCTGCCATGATGTTGTTATGCATTTGACTGTCGGTTGTGGAAGTTACAATTGGAGTAGTCATGATGAATGATTGTTGAATTATGAAGTGAAAATGATTGAAGGATCTTAAGTAGATGTGTTGTGATTGAAGTTGTGGTATAATGAATACAATTAACATCCACGGGATTTTACAAGTCTATGATTTAAACTAAGAAAATAATTAAGTCTTTTGCGGGATTTTACAAAATCAATAGAAAAACCATGAATGTAAATTGATTGAGATTAAGGTTTGATTGAGTTGAATTAATTGTCTTTTAAGTCCTTGTTGTTGATTTAGTTTGATGGTTTGTTAATGTAAATTAATTTTTGTTTAAAGTCCAAATCCGTATTGTCCAAAATTAAATACACCGAAAATGGCCTTTTATCAAAAATGAATCACCGAAATTAGGTCTATTGAAAATGAAATTCGGTTCAGTGTAAATTAAGCAAACCGCCACAAAAAAAATTCACCAAACCGCTGGCCAAAGATAATGCAAATCGCTGTCTAAATTAGTTTAAACCGTTGGCCAAAAGTATGCTAAACTGCCACCTGAAGAAAATCAATCCGCTGTCTATTTCAACACCAAACCGCTGGCAAAAGTAAGGTCCAAACAGCTAGATAATCAAAGCAAACCGCTGCTTAAAAGTTTTAACAAACTGCTGCCTTAAATTATACTAAACCGCTGCCTGTTATCTTTTTGCAAACCGCTGTAAGAGAAAAAAACAAACCGCTGCCACTTAATAAAATACCAAACTGCTACCGCTAGCAGATTTAACTAGGCAAATCGCTGTTTATGCTGTCTTTGTAAACCGCTGCTTTGAAGTTGCCAAACCGCTGCCTTAGTGAAATTTAGATAGAGTGACGTTTCTAAAGGACCAAGAGAATACGCAAACCGCTACCTGTATGTCCAAACCGCTGCCTAGAGGTTTAGATCAAACCGCTATGTTTTTTTAAGTAAACTGCTACTAGAATAAGTTAAAAAAATAGTACAAGTCACTTCTCTCCTTTTGTTTTCTTGTTACAATTCTGGCAAACAAACAAAAAACAAGTACTATGTGGTCCTAATGCTCTCCAAACCGCCACAATAAGCAATGAATCTTAAAATCAAACCGCCACCAAGAATATTAAATCAAACTAAGCATAGCTAAATCAAATAAGCTATTTAATAACTCGAATAAGCTCTTGAGGCTCTAAACTAAGTGAGTCGGAGAGTATTAAACACAAACGAACACACTTTTCCTTGTGAATCTTCAAAAACTAACCTAACCGCCACTTAGAAACATAAAAATAAGCCGAATAGAATAAGCTTAAAAAATCTAACTAAGAGCTTATGTAGTACATGAAATGTTAACTTTAGGGCTTATTTAATAAGTAGAACAATGATAGAATTAAGCTTAACAAACCAATAAGCCACAAGCTTTTTGAGCCGTGGGCTTTTGTTCAAATAATAAGCCATTATTTAACCACAAGAGAATCACTTATCCACTTTAGGCTCTTGATACCAAATGTCAGAACCAATAATCACTTCACTTCACATACTTGTACATGAAATCAATAAGAAAGGAGGAAGAAGATATGAAGATGTTTAGAGAGAAGTTAAAGAGAAAAAGAAGAGAGAAAAATGGAAGATTGTAATATTAGCTTGTAAAAGAATAAACAACGAACACCCTTTTCCTTGGTGGAAAATACCCATACACTTACATTGGACGTGTAGGGCTTTGACACGGACTGGGCTCAGGATTTACTTGGGCTTTAACCCGCAACACATACAATATTAGATTACTAAACGAGCCCGGTTTCATTTCTAGCCTATTATAATGTTACATAATTGAATGATCGAGACCTAATATTAAAGCATTTATTTGATCTATTACAAGTACACAACCAAACACCTCATGAAATAGGAAGATGAAAACACTCAAATCACTCAACTAATATATGTGGTAACATGTAACTAATTCGCTCAATTGCTCGGTCGTGACGAGTATTCTATCATAAGCTTGGTAAGGATACACATCTCCACCACTAAAGCCAAGGAGTTACAAGTTTATAAAGGTAAATATAGGTTTTTGTATGGAAAGGCTTACGGTTGATCATTCTACAATCTTTCACCAGAAGTACCACTCCAACAAGGCAGCTGAAGCACATATCCTCATTCGAATTTAACCAACGGTTAGGATAAAAAATGATATAGGGTAGGAACCTTCTAACTTTCACCAAAAGTCATAAACCAACGAGGCATCTAAGACATGCATACATGGCCGTAACGACGGAATAAACATGCACGCTTGATCACATCCTCATTCGCATAAAACCAGTGGTTAATCATTAGGTGAGAGGGAAGTAAACTGTTGTTAAATAAAAATCAAGAAACAAATAGATTAAGCCTAAACTACACGTTGCTAGACACTTTTTCCCTACCGTTACCATGATAAAGACACAACTATTTACAACGTCTTGATCATAGATAAAAAACAACAACCAAAGTTGGCGTTCCCGTAACGGTCAACTTTCTAATCATCCCAAAACTTTACATACTCTAAAAGGCAAGTGGCGATATCTTCCACTTTATACAATACTCTACATCGTTGATTTTTTTAGACGTATCAACGAATAATCGATCCTTCATGTAATTCCTTCGGTAATTCCTATGCGAAACGATTATCTTCAAACTTTCTTTCTCTTTTTGTATTTTTCTCATTTTTTTCAATTTTTTTACCTATGCTTCAAATCTCAGTGTAGTTTCACCATCTTCACGATCATAATAATTCCGGATAATTCCTTCGGTAATTCTACGTTCTTCGGTTTCACCAATAATTGT
>BQNB010047547.1:22020-43052 GCA_026074375.1 Tanacetum coccineum | reverse complement strand
TAACAGCATATACCCATGGGCCTATCTCCCCAATGGTAACACCAGCTGATACCCCTGCATCACTCGCCTGGTTAACCCTCTACACCAGCTGTCCATGCTTGTACTCTAGGTTACCCAGGCGGGTACTCAAATCCTCGATCACAAATAGAGGCACAGGAAGTCATGGGCTGAGTGAAAGAAAGATGGTCCCTCAGCAATCGTAGTAGATGGACCTCCCACCTCATAAATGCTAGGCGGTGGCACCGCTAGCACTGGAGGTGGTGTAGTAGGAGCCATCAACCAATCCTTATTCACCTCCTAGACCTCATCCTCACTAAACTCATTAGAGGCATCATCCTCAAAGTCGTCATCACCGAACAACGCACCCAAGTCCTCCTCTATATCTATCATTGAAGCATCCATCTGCCCCTCTGCTACATCAATCACGGGAGTGATCACCTGCTCCTCTTACGCCTTAACTACCAGCTCAGCGACCTCCTCAACGGCAGGCACAATGTTGAGAATCGATTAGCCCATCTAGGATATAATAACAATGATTGATAACACGCAGCGGAATAATAAAGAACACAATCAAAGTTATCACATGGTTTTCTTTATTGAACGTTTCCCTATTACCCCAACTATAATTTGGGGGTACACCAACTAACTATGGTGTACTATTCGACTCTCATCGGTCGACTTGCTATCTAATTATCTAGACTCTCATTGGGAGAGCTCTAGTTTTCTATGGATATTTTTTTCTAAATGCCTGGACCTCCTTTTATAGCATAAGGAGTCATAGGCTTACAAGAAAACTAATTAATATATTAATGAGAGAATCAATTAATTATCTTCTCATTAATATTCATTCTTATCTTATTTTGACCAAATCTTTATTTTCTTCTACATCTTGTAGAACTTCATGATGTCAATTTTGGCCTTTCTTGTTTCCATCTTGTTTCATTCTTTTATTCACTTTGTCTTATCAAATCAAGAATCCCAACATTTTTTCTTATAAATACCCCTCACCATCTCCTAATTTTCTCACACAACTTCTTATCCAACTCTCTCACATATTCAAACCACTTCTATACACACATTATGGCTAACGAACAAAATGAGGTGTGAGATGCTATCATTAGGCGACTATGAAAGAAACAAAAAAAGAAGTACCAGTTGATTAACAAATTGTTAGGGGAGATAAATCGGTATATGCTCCAGAATCTAGACCGGGCTGAGGAGGAAATGTGGGTGACTTCGCTACCTCTCGACGAGCCACTAAAAACCTTTAGTTTGCAAACTCTGCATTTGAGCTCGGTATCGGATAAGCGTATCGCAACCATCTTGGAGGCGGCTAGAGAAAAAGTGATTGAAAACATAAATAACAGAGACAAAATGATCAAGACTTACCAAGCAATCTAAGAATGTGTTCTCGCATCGTTTCATGCGTTTACGTTTTTATCTGTGTATTCCTTTTAATGTAGCAAAAGGTCGCCTGTAGGTCGTCGGATAGAGAAAGCTGATGTGACACCGAAAAATGCAGGTCGGGACCGACTACCATGGTGGGCAGCCTTACTCCATCTTTTATTTCATCAATATCGTCAACTCACTCACAATAAAGAAAGTATATGATTGATAGCGAATCTACATGAGAAGATTTGTATTAAAATCGCTAACTCGCGTTTGAGAAACCTATTTTTTTAGAAATTATATATTTTCATTTGCCATGCTTATTAGGCAGATGATCTGTTAAGACTATTAAATGATCCTTATTCATTCATCTACGTCTACTAGTATAATAATTTAAGGTCTGTTTGGTTTGCAGATGGGTTTAGGATTTGGATTAGGATTTAGATTTGAATTTGGTTTAGAATTTGAATTTGAATTTGAGTTAGAAGAGAGAAATAATATTTACAGATATATTATATATTAAAATATTAATTAAAATATATTTATATTAATAATAAAAGGATAAAAAAAAAGATGATGATGCGATTATACTTGGTCTCACTTTTTGTCAAAAAACCCCTCATTACCCCCTCTTTTCATGCAACCCCTTGTATTTAGGTTAAATATCCAAACCCACATATCAAAAACACAACCAAACAACTTATTTCAACTTTTCAACTTAAAACCCAAAGAAACCCCTCAAATCAAACGGGCCCTTAATGTAACAAAATTATTTTTTTACATCTATTTATTCTTTGCGTATATTTGGTAGAAGCTAGAATTAAATAAGTGTGACTAATTATTATACCCTACAATTATTGAATGGAATTAATAATGCGTTGACTATTACCGACATGTTATGTATTCTTAACTAACTTTACCTTTTTTTAGTATTTCAAACGGTATTATTATTGGTATCCATGACTCACGAGAAAGTACCAAAAAAAGTACCAAAAAGATACTAAAGATTCTCTTTGTCCTCCTGCTTATAGTAGAACACAGTTTTTTATGAGTTTCTGTTTTGTATTTTTTGCCAGTTTCATAATTTGACTTGTTAAACTTTATAATTTTTATTCCGCATTTTCAGTTTCACAGTTTTTTAATATAAACAAAATTAAAAAAAAATTAAAAAAAATCAAAAAAAACAGGACCATTTGCGACTTCCAAATTAGTATGCAAGGTAAGGAAACTACAACGTAGTCAGGTATTATAGGGTAATGGTATCTACAAGACCGAAGTCTTGATGAGTCTTCCCGAACCTTATCCTTGCAACTACGTAGTACTTTTGCAAGTTACGTCATTGATAAAAAATAAAACTTTAATTTGAAAAACACATTATGAACTATAAATAGTCCATAATAAATCTGATTTCATAATAATTAGTCATGTTTATATTTATTTTTTGAAAAACCCTTTTATTTTCTCACAAGTCCAAACTTAAAATAAAAACAATATAAACACTAAATTAATTCACATAACAATTATTCAAAAACATCACTTAACAATTAAGTCATGCAAATATCAATTTATGATCTAAATTATCTAATAATTAAAACATGTATATAAGGCTCCTTCGTCCTAAAAACTCCGGCCACATCCATCGATATAATCGATTGCGTAAGCCATATACAAATATATACCACGTAGCACATAAAATTTAAGCAACTTTTATGCTCCATTAAGACATAGCTAAGGTCTTCTCTAGCTTTTGGGTTTTGGGATCGGTCGAACCAAAGAGGGAGAGCAAGGGAGAGAGTTTAGGGTTATTGATTTTCTAGCATTACAAATAATGAACCCAAGTCCTCCTTTTATACCCTTTATTACTTGGTGAGCAAGTAAGCAATCCCACCTCCTCTTGGAGAGGGGTTCGACCGGCCATAAGGAAAGAAAGAGGGAAAACCAAACTTTCATTTTTCTAGGTTTGGCATATTAGTCCTTAATGTTTAACATTTAAACATTTAACTAATATATTAATCGTTTATTAAATCACTAATCGTTGTTCTACATATTAACGTGTGCGTCCCCTTAGGCTCGAATAGATTCCCGGACATATATTATTTTTACGTGGACATAATCCAACAGCTCTCACTTGGACATGTACCAAATAATATAATAACATTGGTAAGCGTCTAGAAACACGTCAATGCTCCCAGAAATATCCGAGTGTGGTTTCATAAAGTCACGATAAATGATTTATGTATTTACAATCCCTTTGTTTTCGATATTGTGTTAAAAATAGATATGTATCTAAGTCATTCCATTTTTCAACGATTCTGTTTCTCGTATATATGATTAATCTAGATTACCAAAAATCATTGAGACATATATACCTGAGTTTTTGGGTGCGGTCACACATACATCCGATTAACTCTACGACGGTCCCAGTGGCATCATACTTCAACTATTGAAGGAACAAATTCTTTATTGACTACAAGTGTCAAGTCATATGCTTCACATCACTATTGAGTCGTCTCTTTGTCCGGTTTGTTCAGTCTGCGAGGAAGATGTTTGCCACATCTTCTTCCGTTGTGATTTGGCTCAGCTTGTTCTTCGTCGCATATGCAGATGGTGGGGCTTAGATCCTCATGATTGGTCATCGTTCCAAGAGTGGCAGTCTTGGATTCTTTCGATTCAGTTCTCCTCTAAGGTCAAAGCTATGTTGGAGGGAGTGTTCTTCGTATCTTGGTGGTTTATCTGGAACTTTAGGATTCAGATCATTTTTGAAGAATCTCCTCCAAGACGTTCGGAAATTTTTGATGCTATAGTTTTTTGTGCTTTCAATTGGTGTAAAAGTCGTTGTCATACGACGTTTTCTTGGGACGATTGGTTAAAAAATCCCCAATTTATTTCCTTGTAATTGTTTTCTAGCTCCTTGCTAGTTTAATAAATTTTTGCCGTTCAAAAAAAAAAACAAATGATGATAATTCTAGATGGAACAAATCATGCCTCAAGATACGACGATCGTACTTGCGGGACACGGCAAAATTTCCATTAATTTCAACTTAGCTTGATCTTTTTGGAATTTTGAGAATACTTAATTTAAGAATTCAATTAATGAAGTATTTGAATATATATTATGATTGTTTGATTCATACCAACTTTCTCATAATAACACACAATATCATCTCATAAGGTGTATGACATCAACCATTGACAACAATCATCTTTCGTAGCTTCCAAAAGTGTAAAGTATTCTTATTCTTTAATATATAATGCAACTATGCTCTCAATTGAGCACAACTAGTCCAGATGGTCATCATCAAAAATGAAATCATACAATGACTAGTATTGAGTGTCATCTCAATTCGATTTAGCATCCGTGTACATAAACAACCTTGTTGGGATTAAAAGACTTCTTGATTATCTTAGAGTTACTGCTGCTCAGGTTTGTGTTACTGTTGCTAAGCTAAAGTTAGTGCTGTTCATTAACTTTAATGAAAAATATGCTAAGTAGTTAGTGCTGCTAGTATAGAGTTAGTACTGCTAGTTCACATTTACTATTGTTAGTATATATTAGTACCGCTAGTATAAAGTTAGTACTGCTGTGAAGATTGAAGAAAATATTCTAAGTAGTTACTACTGATTGTACACAGTTAATGCTGTTGGTGTATAAGTTACTAATGCTGGTGTTAAAAGTTAATGCTGCTAGTACAAAAGTTACAGCTGCTCAAATATTAAGACTGCTGAAAGAGTTTCTACTGTCAGAGAAAGGATAAAGATTGTTTGAAGATCAAGATTACTTACGTGATAAGTATTTGATATTTATAGAATAGATCATAGAGAATATTCTAAGTTTTAAGAATATATTGTAAATCGACTAGGACTCTTTGGTGTATAAAAAGAGGTCCTAGGGCATAGAGTTTGATATCCAGAAATCTTTAGTTTTGATATCGTTATAGCTTCAAGGTTTTGTAACCCTAATACTAGGAGAGTATTCACATTATTTGTAATAATAATATTGAAGCTTTTATTGTTGAATTATATTGTCTAGTGTTACTGATTCATTAAGAATTCTTCTAATATTAAAGATTAGATTCCGCATAATCTTTAATACACTTAACAAAGTTTCTACTATAGTTGTGTTAGATTTATCTAATATAACTAAACCTTAAACAAGCTTAAGGAATTCGATCTATTGAAGTGGGATCCAACAAGAGGTATTCTACTCCTGGGACAACAAGTGGTATCAGAGCTTGTTGCTTTGAGAAACTTTGCTAGAAGATATGGATCAAGACTCTGCACACATGGTGGCTGCATCAAAGGTTCCTATGCTTAAACCGGGTGAGTTTGATTTATGGAGGATGAGGATTGAACAATACATCCAGATGATTGATTATGCATTATGGGAAGTCATAAAGAATAGAAACACTGCACCAAAAACAACAGTTGTGGAAGGTGTTAAGAAAGTAATAGCTCCTATAACTGCTGAAGAGAAGGCTCAAAAAAGATTAGAGGTGAAAGCTAGAAGTACTTTAATGATGGGCATTCCTAATGAACATTAGTTAAAGTTTAACTCAATTAAGGATGCTAAGCTATTGATAGAAGCTGTAGAAAATAGATTTGGTGGGAATGCAGCTACTAAGAAGACCCAAAGAAATCTTTTAAAGCAACAGTATAAAAACTTCACTGCTCCAAGCTCAGAAATGCTTGATCAAACCTTTAATAGGCTTCAAAAGCTTATGAGTTAGTTGGAGCTTTTGGGAGAAACGATTTCACAAGAAGATGTGAACCAGAAGCTATTAAGGAGCTTGTCATCTGAGTGGAACACACATGCTGTTGTGTGGAGAAATAAAGCTGAGTTGGTAACAATAAGCATGGATGACCTCTATAACAACCTAAAGGTGTATGAACCAGAAGTCAAAGGGATGTTTATCTCAAGTTCAAGCACACAGAACATGGCTTTTGTGTCCTCATCAAATAACAACTATGACAACAATAATGAAGTAGTTAATACTACTCAAACAGTTGATACTGCTTATGGAGTTTCTACTACCAGCACTCAAGTTAATACTGCTAACTCTTCAAATGTTGATAACTTAAGTGATGCTGTTATTTATGCATTCTTGGCTAGTCAACCAAATAGTCATCAACTTGTTACTGAGGACTTACAACAAATTCATTCAGATGACATTAAAGAGATAGATTTGAGATGGCAAATGTCCATGTTGACTATGAGGGCTAGAAGATTCTTGAAGAATATTGGAAGGAGGCTTACAGTCAATAGCAATGAGAATATTGGCGTTGACAAGTCCAAAGTGGAGTGCTACAACTGCCACAAGAAGGGACATTTTGCTAGGGAATGCAGAGCTCCAAGGAATCAAGACTACAAGAACAAGGAAAGTACTATAAGGACTGTACTTATGGAAACATCCACTTCTACAGCTTTAGTGTCATGTGGTAGTCTTGGTGGATATGACTGAAGTGATCAGGCAAATGAAGGACCTAATTATGCACTCATGGCTTACTCATCTTCAAGTTCCGACTCAGAGGTATCTAACAATACAAATTGTTTAAAATCTTGTTTGAAAACTATTGAAACTCTTAAATCTTAATATAATCAACTACATAAAGATTTTAAGAAATCTGAGTTAATGGTTCTAGCTTACAAGACAGGATTAGAGTCAGTAGAAGAGAAACTTGAAGTTTATAAGGCAAATAAGTCTATTTATTCACAAGATATAAAGGTCTTAAAATTTGAAATTGATTGTAAAGATATAGCTATTAGAGAGCTCAGGAAGAAGCTAGAAATAGCTCAAAAAGAAAAAGATAGCATTCAATTTAATGTAGATAATTTTGAAAATGCATCTAAAAGTTTAGACAATCTCATAGAGTGTCAGATTGTTGATAATTGCAAGAAAGGTTTAGGATATAATGCAGTTCCACCTCCCTACACAGGAAACTTCATGCCTCCAACACCTGACTTGTCTTTTACTGGTTTAGATGAGTTTGTTAATAAGCTTGTAGTTGAGAACAGAAAATCTGATGAAGAAGTATCTAAGGTAGTTAGGAAGTTTGATGATTCCCTAATTATTGAAGATTAGGTATCATATAGTGAGGAAGAAGATGTATCTCAAACTAAAACTAAGAAGAAAACAGTTAAGCCTAGTATTGCTAAGATAGAATTTGTCAAACCTAAGCAACAAAAGAAAACTGCTAGGAAAACTGTTAAACAAATTAAGAAACATAGGCAAAACACTTACAGTCCAAGAGGCAATCAAAGAAAATGGAACAATATGATGTCTCAAAAACTAGGAAGCAATTTTGAGATGTTTAATAAGGCATGTTATGTGTGTGGAAGCTTTGATCATTTGCAAGTTGATTGCAATCACCATCAAAAATAGTTTCAAAGTTAAAGGATGGTAAAACCTGTTTAGAACAATGCTCAAAAGGTGAATCATCAAAACTTTGCTAAAAAGAACATGGTTCCAATAGCAGTACAAATAAAGTCTGGCTTAGTATCAGTTAATACTGCTAGACAAGTTAATGCTGCTCACATAAAAACAATAGTGAATGCTGCTAGATCAATGTCGTATCTTTCTAAAATAGCACATTCAACTGTTAAGAGGCCCATTCACAAGAATACAACATTTAAAAACAGTAATTTTAATCAGAGGGTTAATATTGTTAAGGTTAAAAATGTAAATACTGTTAGGCCAAAAGCAGTAGTTAGTGCTACTAGGCCAAAAGAAGTAGTTAATGTTGTTAAGGGAAATAATGTTAATGATGTTAAGGCCTCAGCTTATTGGGTTTGGAAACCAAAGACTAAATTTTTAGACCATGTTTCTAAACACAATAGTTCATCAATCACCCTAAATAAGTTTGATTATATTGATTGTTGATCCTAAACCTAGATCGATTCCTTAGGTTGTCTAAGGTTAAATTACCTTGGATAAATCCAAAATAACTTGTTGTAGAAACTTTGTATGTATATTAAAATGTATGCGGAATCTACACCTTAATACTCTAGAAGTAAAATCAATGAAACAGTAAGTATGAATGAATGAACATAAGATGTGACAAAACGCTTCAATATTATTAAAGATAATAATACGAGTACTCTATCTTAGTAGTAGGGTTTACAACCTTGAAGCTTTTCTTAATCGACTTTGACAACTATGAAAACTAATAATGATACGTTTGCCTATTTTTGTGATATCACAACTAATGCCCTAAAGCCTCCTTTTATAGACTAAGGAGTCCTAGTCGGCTTATAATACATTCCTAAGATATCTCAATCTTTTCTAAACATAAACGTAATCTTCTAAATAAATACATTATGTATATCTTGTACATAAATATCTCAACACTTATCTTCACACGCATTCTTGTTCTCCAAACAATCTTTATCTCTTTAATTCATCTTTATCCTTTTGACAGTAGAAAGTCTTCAAACAACTATAATCTTTCCACCAGCAGCACTAATAAACATAAGCAGTAGTAACATTAGTACTAGCAGTACTAATATACACTAACAGTAGTAACTTGTACTAGCAGTCTTAACTTTTACTACTAACAGCACAAACTACTTAGCTTATATTTTAGTCTTCAACACTGAGCAGTCTTGACTTTATGCTATCAGTACTAAATTATACTAACAGTAGTAACTAGTAGTGGTAACGTTATACTACCAGTACTAACCACTTAGCATAATTTCCAGTATGTACCTGAGCAGCAGTAACTTCTAAGAATCCATGAAGTCTATTAAGACCCAACAATTATTGTGGAGTCTAAATAACTCCATAGATCGTTGTAGCTCTATTTTGTTAAGAACTAATCTAGGATAATGATAGATCAAGGAAAACCTTGATTACCTTGAGGCTACACCAACTCTATACTAGACGTCTACATCTCTAACACTTTGTGTACTCACACTTTTCTGGATGTCTAAAACCTATAACTTGTATCTCTTTATATACTAGAGATATATAGGTTTACAAGGAAACACAATAAATACAATAAGGAAACTAAATCTTTTAATCTTTATATTTATTCTTCTTGAGCATATCTTTTAGTCCCAAGAAGCCAAAATAAGCTCGTCCGAGCTTATTTATAAGCTGACCCAGCTAAAATGGCTTATTTAATTCTATTAAAACCAAATGCCACTTGTTAGAACTTAATCGGGATTAAAATGCGATTTTTACAAGTTAAGGGACTAAAAGTGTCAATTTGCAAACTATAGGGTCAAAACTGTCAATGACTGACTTTATAAGGTTTAGGGAGTGTTCTGTCATTCCTAGAACTCAAGTGGACTATTTCAAACATTATAGGACCTAAAGTGCAACATTGTAAAGTTAGAGGACTAAAAGTGTAATTTTTGAAACTTAGGGGTCTAAAGTGTAAGTGTTACATTTTCATAAACTGAAGGAGGCTATTTTGTAATTACATAAAACTCAAGGGTAATTTATAAACAAAGGTGATTTTATAAACACTCAGCGAATCGGACAAATAATATTCGGATATTATACAAGTAAACCCCCGATTGAATAAATATTGATATTTATTAATAAACGTTTATACATATACTAGAACGTGTGAAATCGTATACCTTTCCAAGAGCCATCAGCAATTTCAAATACATTAAACACGTACACCACCACACAAGTAATAACATTATATATAAACTAGCAATTTATTGTAGTTTATACATTGAGTCTTTAGCCTAAATTTGTAGACTAAGACTGGCCGTATTTACTTAGGTATTTGACGGTGTGATTCATACTTGGATATCTATTATCATTTCAGAGGACTATTTACTAAGGTGAGTTCATAGCCCCATGTTTTACAATTTCTTAAATGATTTACATCTTTGGGGTGAGAACATGTTTTGTTTTACAAATTGGACGCAAGTGTACATTTTATACAATGATTACGTATTTGCCTAAGTAGCGATAACCCACTGAGCCCTTTATCATGAACTGTCAATTACTGGATTGTAAGCGTGAATGTTATGAGTAGATCTATTTGGGATTGATCTTCCGTTCGGTTGACTAGTAAAAACCGGGAACGAACGTTATAACATGTCGGATTTGGGATGTTTCGGGTTAGAACATCATTCATGGGCATTATTGGCAATTTATTGCATTCATACATGTCGAGCTTCAGTGTCATGAGCTTAGGAAAACGTAATTACTTTTTATGATGTTTGCATTTGTTGCTTAATCATACACTTGGAAATCTTGCGGTCCTACTATTGATTTACATAAACCTATGAATTCACCAACTTTATGTTGATATTTAAAGCATGTTTTCTCAGGTCAATAAGGCACGGGGTGCTCAGATACATTGGGGGTCACTCTTTGGAAAGAGTCAGTACTAAAGATTTGGGCGTATGACATTTTGGGGACATTTGTTATAAACCGAAATCTTTACTTATATTGTCGAACAATTTGAAGCCATGAGCTTATGTAATGAACAAGCATTTTGTTAATCCAATGTATCTTTTTAAAACGACACTTTAGTGGTCGTTCTCATATCTTGTACTATTGATCCATAAAGTAACGCCCTCGGATATTCAACATTCCGCTGCAACCCAGATTTGGGGGTGTTACAGATTGGTACAAGAGCCAAGGTTATAGAGAACCAGGTCAAAAGTTTTGTCTGGACAATAACCATTTTCAAACACTATTTTCACAAATGGGATTGGCGAGGGACATACATATATTACTTGTTTGCATCCAGAATATATGCTTACATGACATGCATTGTTTTAGCATTAGTAGTTACTAAGTGCTTACATGATTGACTAATATACGTATAGATGAATGATATTACATATATTACTATAAGACTCTTATATTTAAAGCTTATAGACATATCATACCGATCTTTCCTATAAGTACTACTTATATAGGCTATTTTGCTTTTTGTAGTAGTCATGTCTTCTGCGACATCTGCGGTTACCTACACTTCCGTTTACACTGACTCTGAGCCCGGTAGAGCCTTCTGGGGAGGATGATGAGGAGGTATCTGAGGGAGGCATCCCACGGGTCATCATATTAGGATATGACGGACTCCCGATGCAGCCAGTAGCCCCACCATCACCGGATTACATACCAGGCCTAGAGGATCTATAGACACCACCAGTTCCTCAGGATGAGGATTAGCGTGAGCCAATGTTCGTATAGGCACATGATCCTGACTATGTGCCATTGCTAATTACCTGAGTATATATTGGAGGTGAGCATGAGTTCCAGCTGAGGAAGCAGCATTAATATACCTCTCTTGTGTTAACATCACATTTGTAAATTATAACGTACCTTGTTATGATTGTGACATTACGTGTTGTCTCTTATGATTTAGACGAATCATGGCACATACGACAAGACGAGGATCGAATACTACTCCTAACAACACCAACCCAAACAACATGACCCCAGAATCCATCCAAGCTATGATTGGTCAAGCCCTTCTGCGAAACTCTACTAATGGAGATGGAAGCCACAGTTCACACGGGGATAACCGAAGGAATAGTGCAAACTGTGCGCCCTTGTTTTTACGCCGACTTCATGAAGTGTCAACCTTTGAACTTCAAGAGGACTGAAGGCGTGGTCGGTTTGACTCGGTGGATTGAAAAGATGGAGTCATGTTTTCAATATCAGTGGTTGTGCTATTGAGAATCAAGTAAAGTTTGCCACCTGCACTATGTTAGGTGATGCTTTGACTTGGTGGAATGGTCAGATAAGAACCTTAGGTCCTGAGGCATATACAATGACTTGGGAAGTACTCAAGAAAAAGATGATGGACAAGTATTATCCGCAGGGTGAAATCAAGAAATTAGAAATCAAGCTGTGGAACCTAAAGGTCAAGGGAAACGATGTTCCAGCATATACTGAACGTTTCTAAGAGTTAACCCTAATATGTACCAAGTTTGTTGCCAATGAAACCAAGAAGGTTGACAAGTACATCAGTGGACTTCCTGACAACATTTATGGGAATGTCAAATCTGCCAAACCCAAGACGTTGGATGAGACTATTGAGTTGACCAGACCTACCGGAGGTCGAGGGGTAGATTATGGGTTTGTCAGCACCGTAGATGCTGAAGCGAGACGGCAAGGGATTAGTGAGGTTGGATATGGTGTTAGGGATACTTGGGTAGATCCGGCAGAGGCAGTTCCTGAGGTAGCACCTATGACCTTGGGAGAGGTCAATACTAGGGTTACAGAGATTGTTGAGCTCCATGAGCATGATACACATGACTTGTATGCCTTACTAGAGGATGCTCAGGATAGTAGGTCTCGTATATCACAACGAGTCGATATGGACTCGCAGCGGGTTGATTTACTTATGGGGGATAGGATGACTCTCCAAGAGACAGTATGGATGGTGGAGGAGGAGGCTTATGCTTCCCGAGAGGCTTGGGCTCACTCGATAGGATTGAGTCAGGCTACCCATCATGAGATTCAGACCCACCGTGATCATGTGTATGCACACGAGACCCATCTCCAGGCACATCAGACACAACTACAGCTGCAGGGTACTCTTATTCAAACACAACATCAGGTATATGAGACTCGCTTTCAGATGCAGCAGGTTGAGATAGCAGTGCTTCGAGAGACTGACTGTAGGCGTCAGGCACGGATGGTAGAGACTCTCCATGTGATGAGATACATGAGGCGAGAGATGGCCGACATGCAAAACGAGTTGCTAGCACTGCAAGGACAGCGGAGAGCTAGGCAGCCAGCACCAGATGCTAGAATTCAGAATCACCAGATGGTTCAGGGATGCGACGTCACACTAGTGGTTATGTCCATTTTGTCTTGCTGTCATGTACAGCAGGTCAAGTAGTAGGGTTTTTCCCCGCTAGCATACCTTAGATCTTTGTTATTGTATTTTGTGTAATCAAAAACTATTTCATTAAAAATTCTCTAAGTTATGATGAAATAGAGGTATTAATTTATACTATATACTCTCTCTTGTTTAACAGCACATCTGTAAAATATTATGACCTTGTTTATGATGTACCTCACAAGTGTCTCTTATTATTTAGACGAATCCTGGCACCTGCGACAAGACGAGGACCAAAAACTCCTACCTAACAACACCAACCCCAACAACATGACCCCTGGATCCATCCAATCCTATGATTGACTCAAGCCCTTTTGCAAAACTCCACAAATGGAGATGGAAGCACGGTTTTACACGGGGATAACCGAAGGAATGTCAAACTGCGGGTCCTGGTTTTTACGCTATCTCATGAAGTGTCACCTTTGAACTCAAGGGACTGAAGCGTGGTCGTTTGACTCGTAGATGAAAAGATGGAGTCAGTTTTCAAATCAGTGGTTTACGATTTATAAACAGAGAATCAGTAAAGTTTGCCACCTGCACTCTGTAAGGTGCTGCGTTGACTTGTGGAGCGGTCAGCTAAGAACCTTATGTCCCAGCATATGCAATGACTTTGTAAGAACTAAGAAAAAAGATAACGGACAAGTAATTGTCCGCTGGTGAAACAAGAAACTAAAAATCGAGTTTGAACCTAAAGTCAAGGGGAACGATGTTCCACATAAACTGAACGTTTCCAAGAGCTGAACCCTGATATGTTACCAAGTTTTGTTGCCAACGAAACCAAGATGGTTGACAAGTACATTAGTAGACTTCTGACAACATTTATAGAACTCAAATCTGCCACCCAAGACTGGGATGAGAAGTGAGTAGGCCAACACTTGATGGTCAGAATCTCCGCACCTACGCAGAAAGTAAAGTCTGATAAAAAGGTAAGCTGATATTCATCCAGAAACAAACATTCACCAACACAACCTCAAGAAGCAGAATGTCCATCAAGGTCTACATATGGGGACAGGCAAAAAGAAGCCGTATGGGGGATCTTATGCCCAATGCACCAAGAGCCATTTTCACATAATTGTAACACCCCCAAAATGGCTCGGTATCTGAATATAGTCAGGGGCGTGTTACGCAAAATCAACAACACAAGATATATATACAAATGACTAATAAAAGTCGTACAAATGGATACATTGATTTTACAAATATCGTTACAAAAAGCCCAAGCATAACTTGTTCGACATTAATAGTACAAAGATACTAGTTATAACACATTTCCCAAAACAAATGCAACAAATCGTTTTTGTTTTTTTTAAACCATGAAAAAAAAAATTAATCCAAAACATATAAACACCATGTATCCTACACCTCGTGCCTATTAACCTCCTGAAAAACATTGCTTTAAAACGCACAATAATTTGGTGATTCAGTAGTTAAATATCGTAATAATGCAACCACAGATCACCTATTTTGTAAAATCAACAATGCAGGACATCACATAAATGCAATTGACGTCGCCTAAGCTCATGACACTGAAGCTTGACAATAATTGCAAATGTAAAATTTCCCACCAATGCCCTATGGAAGTTCTAACCCGCAACATCCCCAGTCCGTACATAGAATACTTTCGTTATCCGCAAACCGACACAGTGAGCATGACTCCACTTAAAAGCGATGTCAATCCCAAATAGATCATTCATAACATTTCGCGCTTACCTCCAGTATTAACCAGTTCATGAAAATGGCTGAACCTAGGTTATCGTTACTTAGGCAACACGTATTCATAAGATAAAATTTATCACTTGTGTCCAAAGTATAAAACATCGCATGTTTCTCACCCTAAAAAAACTTATAAATCAAAATCATTAAAACATGAGGCAGAACTCACCTCGAGTGATAAAGGATAAAGAAATATCCCAAATGAAAACGCGTCACGCTAACGCCCGAATGCAACCTAGGTTAATATAGTCGAATAGTACTCATACTTTGACTAACAACCACCAATATATTAATCCTATATAGTTACATCATACATCGTTCGGGCTATCATAATCAAGAGGTTATATAGACGTAGAAGCATATGACACTTTAAATCGTAAATCCAACAACTCGTCGATACGCCACCCCGAAGAGGCCTCATTATGAAACTCCCTAGTAATATAGAACTTGACTAACTAAAACCACATATAATTCTATATAGCTACATCACCATCTAATCGTTCTAGTGAAATCATATTTATAAAGTAAAAACGTTTATAAATACTCCTTTAGCAAAAATGACCTAACTTCATCGTTTTAAGTCCGTTTCTAGCGTTTCTTACGTCCACACATTCATATTAAAATGAGTGATCATAATATTATGTTTTTAAGTTTTTAACTTTCTGTGGTAAATAGTGTTTTTACTGTTCATAACAGCTATTAACTTATTTTTACGTTTTAATTAGCGTAAAACCCGTAAATGTCGTATCTTATTCGTTATAGCTTCGTTTTTAGCGATTCTTGGGAGCACGTTCCCCCCCCTGGTTTAATTAAAAGTTTTACAATGTATTGATATTTTAAAATATAATTTCTATGGTGAATAGTAACTTTTATAAAAGTATTTATCATCGTAAACTTAATTCGCTAGCTTTCTTCAATATTATTCATTTCTAGTTTCTTATCATTTTGGAATCCTCATGGATTACTATCTTTATAAAACATAATATAGACACTTTAAAGTTTTGTCGCCAAATTAGAAATTATTGAGTTTTGTGTTAAAACTTTTTAAGCTTGATTTGTATACTTTAAGCTTCAACACCATGTTACAAATACTTTACAATACTTTATAACTTATTCTTACATATAATAAGTCCATTATCCATACTTTGTCCATTAGCAAAGATGAACAATTTCTCTAATCTTACTTTTAATCAAAAACTTATTAAAGAAAACCTAATTTAACAATTTACACATGAACTTTTTATAACATAAACCAAGAGTGTACAAGCTTATACTTCCATTAAACACAATATAATCAGCAATATAACTATTACAAAAGTTTTCACAAAATAATAACACAAGTAAAAATCCCATTCACATGTTAAAAGTGTCCTAAATGGTGATATTGCTAAATAAACTTTAAATCATAAAATGATAATCGAATGACATAAAGAATTTAGATAACCTTATGATGATAATGATGATGAACAACAAGATCTACACATTTATTTAGCAACAAAACCCTAGCTTGCAACTCTTGAAAACCCTAATTCAAGCCAAAACCCTAATCCTTTAATAACTTACTTAAACCTTGCAAACCTTTAACCAACCCTTGCAAACACCTTAGGTTATCATAGGAAGGATGTATGAGTGCTTGTATGGTCTTAGAAAATCAAGCTATGGATTTATAAAAAAGGGGTGTTTGATGCCATGGGTATGGATGGGGAAAAAGGAGAGAAAAAGTGGTTTTTTCTTTCGTTTTTTTGTGTGTGTGTTCTATCTCTTGCATACATGATCTTATACACCTTGCCAATCAAGGAACATCAGATGATTTCTAGGAAGTCATAAGTCCATTTCACGATTTAGCAATAAAAAAATCAAACCAATGTTCCTAAAAGTAGGGATTATCCCATGAAAACAAGGAGTGATGTTTTCTATGATATTTTCTTGTATTCTAAAGACCATATCCGGACCTACAAGCATATACATAAGATATTTATGTAGTTTTTGAGTATTGGGTATAATCGTGGGTATTTGTTGAAGCGTAGAAAAGTTTTGGTGGTTCTGGGAAAGCCTAAACGTATTTTATCGCGAAACGTAACCAATTTACGTAACCAATAAAAATAAAAATGAACAAAGTTAATAATTATCCTCAAAATAATCACTTAACACTTGCTTGATGTAAACATTTAATTGTTTGATGCCCGTTTACATTGAACGATAATTTTTAGCTTACGCGATTTAACTTAACACTTTAAAATTACAAGCAAACGCGTACAACACTAAAAATTAATAACGAACTTATTGACGTCATAAATGACCCTAAAACACAGGGTGTTATATAATGGCCCGTGCACCCAGAAGTGCCACAAGTGCAACAAGGTAGGGCACTTTGCCCGCGATTGCAGGAGTACTAGCAACACAAGCGTTTGCTAAACTAAAGGGCAATGATGCAGCTCCCAAGGGAATGTTGGTTTTGAGTGAGCACCAGGCATTTTCAAAGCGATTGTCCTAAGTTGAAAATAAGGATGGAGGTAAATGGGAATTGCACAAGGCTGGTGTGTATCAGTGGGAATACAGAGAAAGAGAATACATCGAGAAAACCTGATTCCAATGTTGTTACGGGACGTTCCTCTTAAACAACCACATGCAGATATCTTATTTGACACTAGTGCTGATGAAGCTTATACCCACCCAATTTTTTCCGATTGACATCGTCCCAACTCTATAAAAATAGTTATGATGTCAAAATTACTGATGGGAAAATAGTTTGGATAGATACTATTATACAGGTTCACTTTAAATTTCCTAACCATCCGGTCTACATAATACTAATGCCCAGTAAACTAAGAAGATTTCGACGTCATTAACGTAAATTCACAAGAAAGACGATTACACGTCGTGATCGTTGCGACGAGAACTTGTTCAAGGATCCCTAAGGGAATGAACCTTTGACTTTGTGGCACCGCAAGAAGCAACGGAGAGAACTCGGTTGACATTATCTCCATGTTCAAAAGCCAGAGTACATGGCGAAGGGATGCAGGTCTTTTTTGGTGCATATAACCACCAAGAAAGAGGAAACAATAGAAGAAAATAAATAAGGACGTACCATTGTCCGAGACTTTTCCTGAAGTGTTTCCCGAGTACTTACCGGGTCTTCTACTCGCTCGAAGCCATTGAAATTCAAATCAACTTAATTTCAGAGCCGCACCCAAAGCTCGAGCACCGAATCTATTGGCTCCATCCAAAATAAGAATTATCAGAACAATTACAAGACTTTCCGACAAAGAATACATAAGGCCTATTCCCTCACCTTAGGAGCCCCGTCTTGTTTGTCAAAAAGAAGGCTGGACACATTCATGATGTCATTGACTACAAGGAGTTAAATAACTGACAGTAAGAATCGTTATCCACTCCTGATGATCGACGATTTATTTGATCACTCCCAAGGAACCCGTATTTATTCGAAGATAGATCTAGATTCAGATATCACCAGCTTAATTACGAGAGCAAGACATTCCAAAGACGCATTCCGAACTCGATAATGTTATACGAAGTTCCAGTTATCCATTTCGACTGACAAATGCACATTCGGTATTACATGGACTCAGAACCGAGTATGCAAGCCATACTTGAATAGTTCATAATTGTCTTCATCGATGACATTATCGTATTGATTCAAATGACAAGAAAGAGCAATGAGAACACTTAAGGCCATTTAGAATTGCTTAAAAAAAGAAGGAAGTTGTAATGCCAAGTTTCAAAATATGAAATTTTGGATTCCCGAAGGTATAATTTCTCACATGTCATTGATAGCAAGGCATATACGTAATCCATCCAAGAGTAGAATACTATCAAAGACTGGCGACTCCTAAGACTCCGACGAGAATTGCCAAATTTTTAGGTCATGCTGGTTACTATCGAAGGTTTTATCGAAGGATTTTCAAAGGATTGCTAAACCATGACGAAGCTACTCAGAAAGGAATCAAGTTTGACTAGGGAGAAAAGGAAGAGAACGCATTTCAGTTGATAAAGCAGAAGTTGTGCAGTGCGCCAATTCTGGCTTTACCTGAAGGAAGCGAAGACTTTGTGGTCTATTGTGATGCTTCACACAAGGGCTTAGGCGCTGTATTGATGCAGAGAGAGAAGGTGATTGCCTATGCTTCTCGACAACTAAAAGTTCACGAGAAGAACTACACCACTCATGATTTAGAACTTGGATCAGTAGTGTTTGCCCTAAAAATATGGAGACATTATCTGTACGGAACCAAATGCACCGTGTTCACCGATCATAAAAGTCTACAACATATTCTCGATCAAAAGGAGCTTAACATGAGGCAACGCCGTTGGCTAGAATTGCTGAGTGATTACGATTGTGACATTCGTTATCACCCGGGGAAGGCAAACGTAGTGGCCGATGCATTGAGCCGTAAGGAACGGATTGAGCCATTGCGGGTTCGAGCCTTGGTTATGACTATTGGCTTGAATCTTCCCAAACGAATTTTAGAAGCTCAAGTCGAAGCCCTGAAACCAGAAAATCTTAAGAATGAAGATGTAGGCGGTATGATCAGAAAGGATATACCCAAGGAAAGGTTGGAACCACGTGCCGACGGGACCTTATGTTTACACGGCAGGAGTTGGTTACCTTGCTATGGAGATTTAAGATCCGTGATTATGCACGAATCTCACAAGTCAAAATACTCTATCCATCCCGGTTCTGAAAAGATGTATCAAGACATGAAAAAGCTATATTGGTGGCCCAATATGAAGGCAGACATCGCCACCTATGTTAGCAAGTACTTGATATATGCAAGGGCCAAGGCCGAACATTAAAGGCCATCGGGATTGTTAGTGCAACCTGATATACCCGAGTGGAAGTAGGATAATATCATGATGGATTTTATCACCAACCTTCCTAAGTCGTCACAAGGTTTTGACACCATCTGGGTGATTGTGGATCGACTTACAAAATCTGCTCACTTCTTGCCAATAAGGGAGAATGATCCATTGGACAAGTTAGCAGGGTTGTACCTGAATAGGATAGTAGCTAGACACGGAATACCTGTGTCAATCATCTGTGATCGTGATGGGAGATTCTCATCAAATTTCTGGAATTCATTTCAAAAAGCTTTGGATACAGATATAGGTATGAGCACTGCATATCATCCAGAAACCGATGGCCAGAGCGAGAGCACTATTCAAACTCTCAAAGACATGCTACGTGCTTGCGTGATCGATTTTGGCAAAGGCTGGGTTAAACATTTGCCACTAGCTGAGTTTTCATATAACAACAGTTATCACGCTAGCATAAAGGCCACACCTTATGAGGCATTGTATGGTCAAAAATGTCGATCACCGGTATGCCAGGCCGAAGTTGGAGAAGCTCAACTGACTACTCTGAAATTAATCCAAGAAACAACGGAAAAGATCGTCCTGATCAAGAAAAGGATGCAAGCTGCTCAGGATCGATAAAAGAGCTACGCTAATCGGAAGCGAAAGCCGATGGAGTTCAAAGTTGAGGATAGGGTTATGCTCAAGGTCTCACCTTGGAAAGGGGTTGTACGATTCGGTAAGCGGGGTAAGTTAAACCCGAGATATGCCAGACCTTTCAAGGTGTTAGCCAAAGTTGGGAAAGTTTCCTACAAGCTGGAACTTCCCCAAGAGTTGAGCAAAGTTCATCATACCTTCCATGTGTTTAATCTGAAGAAATGTTACGCTGACGAACCATTAGTCATGTCGTTAGAAGGAATTCACGTTGACGATAAGCTTCAGTTTGTGGAAGAGCCCATTGAAATCATAAAATAGGAGATCAAACGATTGAAGCGAAGCCGGATACCATTGGTTAAGGTTCGCTGGAACTCTAAGAGAGGTCCTGAGTTCACCTGGGAACGTGAAGATTCGTTCAAACATAAATACCCACAACTCTTCACAAACCGGGCTTCGTCATCCACTACAAGGTCTTAAGCTTTGAGGACAAAGCTCTTTTAACGGGTTGAGACTGTAACATTTCTCAATTTCAGTTCATTTTACGACTCCTATTATTTGTCACTATTTATTTTGGTCCGATACGCGTTTACTTTTAAATTAACTTTTAAGCTAAATCGCGTAGACTAGAAATAATCATTTAA